>OVBB01000875.1:0-17613 GCA_900406415.1 Isatis lusitanica
TCTCTATATACAACTTATATCATGGCTAAAAACACTAAAAACCATGATATACAACTTCTAGGAGTGTTTGGTTTCAAGATTGAAGAAGGATTTCCTATCTTATGTGACAACAAATCAGCAATAGCAATTGGAAAGAATCCAGTACAACATAGAAGAAAAAAACACGTAGAGATCAAGTATCACTATGTAAGAGAAGCAGAAAGCAAAGTACTTATCCAAATGAAGTATTGTAAAGGAGAAGATCAGATTGCAGATATCCTTACAAAACCACTATGAGGAACAAGGTTTGAAGATCTAAGGGATAAGCTTGGAGTAATGCCGAGATATGATTAAGGGGGAGTATTGAATCATAATCAAATCTCGCATAAGATCTTTCATAAGATCTCTTATAAGTTAGTTACACATTATAAGTTAATTATTTATGTAAAGAGTCACGAATGGAAAAGTTGTGTCGATTCGTATAGTTGTGTCGTCACACATATTCAACGCAACGTCTCGTGTTGTATAAGTAGATGGAGTCAAGCAAAAAACAAATCAGTGTGTGTAATACATTTTTTCTCTTATCAATAAAGTTCAAGTTTCTTCTATACTCTGGTCTTATCTCATTGTTCTTCATACTCTGATAAAATAGAGTTTGATTGTTGAACAAAAGATTAGCACGTGTATGTAGCTTTAAAGTATATGTAGCTTCAGTGGGATTCTATCTTGCAGGATACAACTATTGATCCCTGAATTAACACCTTACAAAGACCCTTGCAAACTCTATTTTGAGATTCTCTGAAACTGGTTCGAAGAAAGAAGAAGATTAGAATCAAATTGCAATCTCTCTCCTTCGTATATCTGATATTGTTTCTCTCTGATTATTGTGTCTCTGTTTCTCTTTTCCTCTTTCAGTTATGTCGTAGTGATCTCTTTATATATTGATTTCTCAATATATCAATCGGTTTGTTGATCACCACCGAACGTGTCTTGTGTTAATTGACACAAACGTAGCCGATGAGGTGTATATATAATTATGTAAAATCTAACAATATTTACATAATCAAGACACTAAGTTTATTTATTTACAAGTAATCACCAACATGGTTTGTGTTGACTTGGTCGTCCTTTTGATCGAGCCCGTATTCAAAGCCAGTGTCAACTTGTGCTTCTGCCGTTTAGGCTTAAGAATCTCCAGTTCAATTCAATTTTGTAGCATTTATGGTTTAAAGTTAGCATTAAATCGGACATTTCTTGTGTTTTTTGTTTAACACTTTTGATTCATCTCCGAAAGGAGGACCTATAAAATTCCAGGGCTAAAGCCACATACAAAAGAATAACAAGAAAAAAGCTGATGCCAGTAGGCATTTTAGATGACTTGTAACACAAAAAATTCCAGAAATTAGAAATTGATTTGTGCATGAGAGAGTTATGGCGTGTATGAAAGCAGATAATAATATCAGAAACGATGTGTGTAGCTTCTCTTTATACTGCTCCGCCAAAATGAAACCACATAAGGGGTAGTGAAGAATTCAAACCTTTGGCCCTCTTTATATTGCTCCAACGATCAGAGCCACGGAGGCAACAAAGATGAATCATAGACGCAATATAATCGTCCCGTAAAAAAAAAGCATGGAAAACTGGTGAACCTTCCACATTAGAGGTAGAGAAAGAATCTGCGGACGGACCATCAACGACCATATCTGAAGTAACGAATGAAGAGACGAACCAAAAAAGCAACCAATCCCAATTCTAAACCGATCTAGCCAGCTTTTGACGAAACGCAAAAGAGTCAAAGACAAAAACCGAAAACTTCACATCCACACAAAAAAAAAAAAAAACACAAAGTGAGAACCAACTATATAACCTCATTCCCTTCCAGATTAGGTTATCAATCTAGAACATCGCTAGATTTCGCTATTAAAACTAGAGAGATAAGATCTTTGAGCCGCCGGAGCTGCAGATCCAAAAACACCTTTTTGTTCCTGCATATTTCTTGTGTGTTTGGCTAGGTTTTCTTTGGTTCATTCTTTTTGAATCGTCTATTTGCTAGTTAGTCGATCTAATTTGCATGTTTCGGTATTGCCTATTTTCAAACTCTGCGCTAATTTGTTTGCAGGGAATCTTTGAAATTGATATCTGATTGCTTTTAATTAAACCACGGTTTCATCATCCTTCTCCTCTTCTTTGGTATATCCTTATCATTATTATTCTTACAGTATTTGGTTCTCTCCAGTATTATATAATTCGATCCCATCAAATAGTATTTAGTTAAGAACATATTTTCCGACTCATATAAAAGTAAAACAAAGTTTTCGCAGATATCAGTGGCTTATTTGATCTGGTGAAACATCATAGCTGCTCCTCCAAACTAATATTGATAACCAATCAACGAAATTTTTGTTTTTTTTATTATGACATCCAGAACTCAAACTCACCAAATATAGAACCCAAGTTGCATAAAAAACACACATGAGATTTGTACTAAGAATCGGCTAGTAAAAGCTATGTAATGCTTAGAATAACGAACAAATCATGAACAAGGACAAGATAAGGGAGTTCAAAGCGACTCCATAATCTTTTGAGGTTGTACTTGTACCTCCATTTTTCTTATCTTTTTCTGTTCCTTCAGAACCTGAAACTTCAACCAGTTAGTGTGTTTAAGAAAGAATCAATATGGAGAATTAAAGACAAGAAAAGAACTGTTTATTCTTTATGCTATGGTCCCATAAATTGTTGCATACTTGCATGTGTCCTTTATCTTGAACACATTTAATTAGATTCTTGTAGTAATATAAACCAAAATTGAAGAAAACTAAATCTTTATGTATAACTAGATCTTGGATCCTTCTTATAAATGATTTTAATAAATGAAAATACTAAATCTAACCTCCAGATGATGAATCTTCACTTCCAGCTGGAGAGATTGTCGGAAACCCCAAAACTAATAACCAAGAAAACAACAATTATTTCCAAACACATTTTGATTTCTTTATAGAAAAATAATTTTAATTTTCAAGAAAAAATTTTGAGAATCAATTTATGTTAGTAAATAGTCCACAAATATTAAAGAATCTAATACATAAAGACTGTCACTCAGATCAACTAATTAGGTAATTAAGCCGTTGGATTTGAGTTTAGTTAGATCGGACGGTCCAAATAACATAGAAAAAGTAAGTGTACGTAATGAGTTAATGTACCTGAACACAAACCAGGAGATGGAGGTTTCACACCGCAAATTGAAGAAAGCTCCTCAGCTCTCTGCTTATCAAGCTTGACTGCGAAACGCGACGATGCTCCACCGCCAAGAAGATTACAGACGCACTCCGGCGAGCTTTGAGCCATCCCAGCAAGCTCAGGGCAACACGCAGCTTCTGGTTTAGTCTCAGTACTCCCTACCTGAACGTACGAGAGACAGTCTGATACGTTTAGCATACTCACTAGACAGTTCGCAGGAGATGCAGGTCCATCGGCGGCGATTGGTTCCGGTGCCGGAGGAGTCTGTGCGGCGGAGAGAGTGAGGAGGAGGAGTAAAAGGACGGTGAGAATGTTGCCGGTGAGCATTTTTTTTTTGGTGGGATCTGATTAGATCTGAGCTTCAGTGAATGATTTTGGAATTATAAAGTTTTATATTATATGGACAAGTAATAACTTTAAACTTTGAAGTGTAAAAAACACAAAAGCACTGTCTTTGTTGCCTCTTTATGAATGGAGCTCAGACAAAGATTTTAAGTAATTGTCGTAATTAAAGTGTTTTTTAGAACTAAAACAGTATAAGGTTGAAATGTACCGTTTACGAGATGTCGACGAGAGCAAGTGGGGTGGAATGAAAAGACAAAAAAAAAAAAAAATGCTGCGTGACTATAAAACAACGTGTTTTCTGATTATATAATACTAAGATTTTGCCCGCACGGGTAAAGTTTTTTTTATATTCAATAATAACAATAAATAAAAAGTTATTTGTTATGTAGTTGATTATTATGTAAATTATTATCATAGTATTATAATAGGTAAGTTTTTTGTGTGGTTAATATACTATCTGTAGTTGTTAGTTATATAAATTATATTTGTTGATGTTAAAATAATTGTATTATGTGAGATTATATGTTGTGTTGATGGGTGTTTGAAGAATTATATTGTGTGAATTATATTTTGTGTTGGTTTAGTAGATTAAAAGTTATAAATATTTTTCTATTTATTTGATTATATGTTTTTCAGTTTAATAGTTTTAGAATTTTTGTATAAAATATAATAAAAAGTTATGTATGGTTGAATAACTATTTTTATAACTATTTTTTAATATGAAAATAGGTAAAATCATATTTTCGCCAAGCATTGATCTTTCTCGCGAAGATGGTCGGAGATTTTATGTTTAAAAAGATTATTAGTTAATGTTGAACTGTATTTTTTTTTTCAGTTTTCAGTTTAGTTATTATGTTATTTTAGTTAGGTTAGAACTTTGTGACATAAACAATATTTGTTGATTGTATGTTTTTTTAGTTTAATAGCTTATTAAATATGTTTATGAAATATATAAAAAAATTATATTATATAAAAACGTATTGTGGAGTTTAAACTATATTTAGTCTGAAGTCATCTTTTAATGATATCATTTGTTGCAAAAGTTTGTGTTTTGGAAAATTTAAATTTGGATATATATAAGTGAGTAGTTTAATTTTATATAACTATTTTCATCCAAATCGTTAAAGCACTCGATTTTTTATAATTTTTACAAATTATTGTTAATCAATATCTTTTAATATGTAAAATTCACATTTTATATAACTAAACAAATTATAAGAAAATTTGATATATATAACCACAATTTGTTCAAGTTCATTTGTAAATTTATCGAATATATATAAGTTTTAACAAAATGTAAAAATGATATAATGACAAATTATGTTAACTAAACATCTGTTAGATTAAATTGGGCTATACAGAATATACTAAAATATAACGAAGCCCAATAAGATTACCCATTACACATATGGCGGGTGTTTACAAACCAATCGCTTGTGCTACTCGTTCCTCGTTTTCTCCGATCAAAAAAAAAAAAACTACATCCAAACTCTCTCTTCTTCTTTTTCTTCTTCTTCTTCTTCTCATAGACAAAACCGTTTTACATCTTCTATTTGAAAGGTAAATCCCAACGTCCTTGCTTATCCTTTCAATCTATTTAAGCCAAATCCGAAACCATCTTAGTTGTCTCGGCTTAGTCTCGATTTGCTTCTAGATTTAATGTATTAGGGTTCAATGAATTCGTTAAGATCCGTTTCTTAGGATACTATGTGTGTTTATAGTTGAATATTTTGTGTTATACTGATGTTTTTTACAGTCAATCAATTTTGTTTTTTTGTTGTATATAATCAAGCTCTGAACTTTGTGGTTTCTGGAAGCTCTCTGTTTGATAACTGTGATATTGATTTTAGGTGTTAAATTAGTTCTAAGACATAACGTCACTATTGCAACGTGAAAAAAAAATCGATTATCAAATGAGTGACGTTTGCAATAGTGACGTTTGTAATATAATCAACATCTGAACTTTCTGGTTTCTAGTTTCTCTTTGTTTGATAACTGCTATATTGATTTTAGCTGTTAAGTAGATTAAGTTATGGAAAACGGTTTCTAGTTTCTCTTTGTTTGATAACTGTTATATTGATTTTAGCTGTTAAGTAGATTAAGTTATGGAAAACCCATTAATTGTTAATGTTTCATGTCTTTCCCTTGATAATCGATTTTTTTTTTTGACTTACATATTTGCTTTAGCTGAGCAATTTGATGTTGTTTTGGGCACAAGTATGTATATATGAGCTGTATTGGGTTATGATTAGTTTATAACGTCAAGCAGTATATTTGAATTCAACCAAACGCTTTAGCAGCTGGATAGTGATTAGAAAGTTATCATGTTTAGAAGAAGAAAATATTTTTATAGTTGTTTTTTGGTTTCTGTTGAATCTACCCTTTTGTGTGACAGGATAATTTGTCATTTCCGCTTGGTTCTTCTGATTGGAATGCCGATAGAGAGATACTCCTTCTTGAGGTAAGCATTAAACATTTCTAACTGATCTCGTTTTGTTTGTGATTGTAATCTACGTAGACTTCATTTGCCTCTTGGGAAATTCATCTATTGTTTTAGGCCATTGCGACATGCGGATTTAGGAATTGGAAATTGTTTATTTCATACCGGTTTTAAAATATGAGATACAACCTTCATTTTTTTAATTAGAATCTTACTCTTCTTAGAAGGCTTGTTAGTATTGATAAAACAAAATATAAAGCAAACTTATAAGTAGTAGAAAAGAGTACTTATAGACTATAGTTAGGAAAAAACTTCATAAATTTCTAATTACATAATTTCAAAGCACAACCAAAATAGTGAATGACTTGAAACTAATGCAGAAAATGGTACTGAACTAAATCAACAACATGAAAATCTGGAGTAAAAATAGGATTGTTTGCTGATTAGAGTTGCCTCGATAATGGTGTCAGGGAGAAAAGCTCGCACTCTATGATGAGTTTTTTAATGCACTCTTTATACTCTAAAGTACAATCCTCATTCTTTTATATACAATTTTCTGCAAGAGTTTATGTTTTTCTCATTGTTTGATGTTTGATTGCTGTAGACATTACCATAACATTACATCAAACATATTAGGAGTTCTTGAAGCTATGGCTAGACGTAAAGTGAAGAAATTGATATATTCTAGTACTTGTGGTACTTATGGAGAGCCTGAGAAAATGGCGATTACTGAAGACACTCCTCAGGTAAATAACCTTAATTTGTAGTAAGATTATTAATTCAATTCAATTTTTATAATGGAAAGATTTCGTTTTAATTAGGTCCCGATTCATCCTTGTGGAAAAGCTAAAAAGATGGCAAAGGATATGATCTTGGATTTTTATAACAACTCAGACATGGCTGTTATGATCAGGTTAAGTTTTTTCTTTAGTCTTTTTTTGTTACTCCATGACCTATGAAACAATAAAAATACCTTTCAATCCAGACGACGTCCGTTATAGACCAATCCTCGCGAAATCTGCTTGTTTGTAGCAATTATACCGTTAGTTACAATATATTTAAGATATAACAAACTGATATGTGGTGTTGATATAGTCAACAACTGAAGTTCTAAGCTTTCGGAAAACAGAACATACAAAATATTATTTATGATGTTTATAGAATTGATTTACTCACATAATTAAATGTTGCTGATCATGTGTAGATTGTTGCCATCTCTACAAAACAGACCTTTTTTGTAGAGATTAGTGAAATTTGGAGAGGCTAACCTTAGAGTCATTAGGTTCGGTCTAGAAGAGATTCACGATTTTCACGTTTTTCATTCTTTTCTCAATATCAACTGAGACAAAGTATTCTCTACGGCTAGATCCAAGGTCTTCAATCTATATAGACATTAAAAAATTTAACACTGCAAATTAGGAGATATTAATAGAGAATAATATGTAAGACATAAGCATAGCTTTTTTTATCATTACCTTTCCAATGAACAATCTAGTAGTTGTAATTCCGTTTGATTAGCAAAGACGTTTCTTCTTTTTGTTTGAACTCATTTTACTTATTCTTCTTCCTTAGTTTGTTGTTCACTTCATGTGTTGTACTTGACTTGAATTCTCCAAGCGGATTTAAAAGGCTTGATGTTCTTCAAGAGAGCTGATAGGAAACGCATATGACATTTTCTTACCAACATTAATTGAGTTGAGGTATGTACTTTCATCTTTCTTGGCAATGGTATTTATATTGTGTGAGGAAGTTTATTTGTTTAGGTTGAATAGTCTCAAAAGATTTTTAAGAATATAAAGCAGATAATATATTATATATTTGTGTCCTAGCTTTTTCAAAGCACATAATTTCTAAAAAGAAATTATTAATCCTAGGAGTAAATAGTTTCCGAAATTTGTTAGGATTTGATATGATATTAATTAGTTTGATTCCAAAAGATATAAGTTTGAATAGATTTAGGTTGATGGTATTATTGTTAAGATATCAAATATGAATATCTCATTGATAGTTAAGTATTAGTATATTCGATTTTAACAATATATAGTTTCCGAATTTATAGAGGTGGTTAATGTTGTATCTAATATCTTGTTTAAAATCGATTTTAACAATATATAGTTTCCGAATATATAGAGTTAGTTATGAACTTTATAATGGTAAAATTTTTGTTAGGATATTTCCTATATTTATCGAAGATTATGTGATCTATTTCGTATATGTATATTATGAATCGAGACTATTTATTAGCAAAATACTTGTTTCCCAAGAATATCGAAGTATTTATTTTCCAGAATTTTTTGGATTTAGTATAGTATTAATTACTTTAGTGCAAAAATGGGTAGTTATTATTTTGGTATCAAATAAATATAGTCGATTTTATTGTTTATATGCAAAAAGGAAAATTTCGTATGTGATATTGAATTAGAAGTGTCATAATTGATAACCGACACATCCAGTTACATTACATGCAATTGATTTCTTTTTGTAAAGGTTTGAAATCGGTTTGATTTAAGTGGACTTAGGGTCCGGGAAATTCGGGGTCCAGCTACACGGGAAGTTTCATGCCGGGTCTACATACACGAAAGTTTGACCTCCGCGTTCAGATACACAAAACTTTGTTAACAGTTTTAAACCACACAAATTTTTTGCTTCTGCGTTAAACCCCATAATCGTGTAATCTGCACTTAAACCGACTTAAAATCAAAATTAAACCAACCGCCCAATTAAAATCGAACTTAACCAGTTAAAACAGAATTTAACCAATTAAAATCGAAATCAACCAAATCAAGATTTAATTGCAATCATAAACCAAAACAAACCAAAAAAAAAATCAATTGAAAAACAAACAAATAAACCATTCTCTCTCCCCCAGATATCGATCATCGTCTACCGAAAAAAAAACCCCAAGTTTACTCTCACCTTTCTCTAGAACCCTAATCTAACATATTTCGATTCTGAGTTTTGAAAAGCGAAATTGAAGAAGCAACTACAATGAGGTAATCCTCTAATAGGGGATGGAAACTAAGATAGATTGAGAGTATATTCTGGGGTTGGATGTAAAATACGACAAGTTTGATACAGCTCTTATCAAATTACATATACGAAAAATAAAAATCAATGTATAGGACATTACATATAATAACAGAGCAAGAACAGAGAAGACACACCGGTGGATTCGAAATTGACAAACAAAGAAAGAAAGGAAAAAAAAGATGGAACCTTTGATTTGGTTTTGTGTTTGATTCAGTGAAAAATCAACAGAAGCTTCTTCATTTGACTAACAATGGCCAAGCTAATACTCATCATCTGATTTGCCGTCACCATCTCCTTCTTGATCTCGTTTCCCACAATTGTTCCCATTTCTTCAAGCCCATCGGAGCAAGTCTCACCGTCAGTCATGGCGGCGCTGATCCACGTCTTAACATCTCCGACGACCTTCTCCGTTAACCAATGCCCTCCATTCTTCTTCTTCTCTGTCTCGATCTCCAACATTGACTCGTTCAGTTGACTCAGCGCTCCAGCGGTCAAGGCGACGACGCCGAGGATCAAGAGGAGGTATACGACGGAGACGGTGGCGATTAGGATTTTACGGTAAGATGGTTTTTTTATTTTTGGTTTGTTTTGGTTTATGATTGCAATTAAATCTTGATTTGGTTGATTTCAATTTTAATTGGTTAAGTTCTGTTTTAACTGGTTAAGTTCGATTTTAATTGAGCGGTTGGTTTAATTTTGATTTTAAATCGGTTTAGGTGCAGATTACACGATTATGGGGTTTAACACAGAAACAAAGATTTTGTGTGGTTTAAAACTATTAACAAAGTTTTGTGTATTTGAACGCGGAGGTCAAACTTTCGTGTATGCAGAGCCGGCATGAAACTTTCCGTGTAGCTGGACCCCGAGTTTCCTTAGGGTCCGCGTGCTTTTATTTTTTAATGGGTTGGGTCGAGTCAACTGAGTTAACTCAATCAATGTATCACGTTTTTGACCTTTTTAAAACTTATTGCCAAACAGATTTACTAAAAGAAACCAATGGCATAAACCGTAATTAAAAGGATTTTTTTAAGTATTTCAAAAAATGTACCTCCCAAATAATAATAGTATAAGATATTTCAAAGCAATATTAATAAGACAAAGTGTTAAAGAACAATATTTTTTTTTTGAAAAAATGGTATTGGTTGATTTTATTATTTTGTACAACTTTTTGAATTTCTCCTCTTAATTTTGGAATAGTATTTTTTATTTAAAAAACAACAAATAAAAATAACATTTTATATTTGTTTTAAAAAATAATTATTTAGTTTTTCGATGATGTTTGTTATGTTTCTAAATTGCATTATATATCAAATTTTATTTTATGATTCTCAGAATGAACTTCCTCCCAACTAATATATTTGGAAGAAAATTAACAAAAGTAAACGAATTTTTGTTTTTAACATATGAAAATGCCTTTTCTTATTGTTATTTGTGTTATCATCAAAATAATCCATCCTTATTAAAATGTAGGCGTAGGAAAAGACTTTTGGTATGATGAAGTTATGTCTCAGAAAATACAAATTACATCATCCACTGTGTAGTATGTTTTCTAATTATTAGTTTGTTGCTTTCGCTTTTTCTAAATTTCTAAATTTATTTAGGAAAATTAAGTGGTATAATACTTATGTAAACATAACTCAATAATTAATTGATATATTGTGCAAATTAAATAAATAACACAATTTTAGTGTAAATTTTTGATTATATCTCTTTGCAATATTTGATTGAACTATAGTGAACTATATCTACGAACTATAACAACTAATATGATAATTAACTATATTGAAGTTTAGTGAATTATATTAAACTAGTATTATGGCTTGTGCCATGCACGGGCACTGGCTTCTGTATCGGGAAATTATAAATATAATTTATAAAGCATAGAGAATTAAAAAACTTGTAAACATAGTACGAACATAAGTACAACGTTTACGGAAAAAAGAAATTTAAAAGAGTACAAAGAACAGAAGTAAATAGTTTAACATATAGAGCATAATTTAAGAACACAACAAACAATGCTTGACGGCCACACCATGCAATTCATGCATCATCTTAGTTCCCAAAATACCTAAAAAGAAAGGCCACCATTACAGCAAACTCGGATGTTAGAAAAAAAACAATAAGCAAGGACACATACATGTGGAGAAAGTCGTGAGCATCCTCATCGTCTGGATTGAGAACGAAATCCGAAATGGTCACAGAAGTGAGTACAACAGAATTCTTATCCACACCTATCAAGATAACAAACATGAATTACATGACAGCTAAACCGAGACAACAAAACAATTTAGATTAACATACGAAACGAATACCTCTGCTATCAGCAATCTTCCAAAACCTCAGAGCACAAAGTATGGGCTCAT
The DNA here is from genome assembly GCA_900406415.1 of Isatis lusitanica. Lineage (NCBI taxonomy): Eukaryota > Viridiplantae > Streptophyta > Magnoliopsida > Brassicales > Brassicaceae > Isatis > Isatis lusitanica. The sequence continues at coordinate 11,395 of OVBB01000875.1, forward strand.
TTTCAATGCTCTTGACTCGATCATGAAATTCTTTTGCCAAAGATCCATTGACAGTGCACGGCATGACAATATTCCTCCTGTAATAACAAAACAGACACACGGATCAAACATTGCTTGCACTATCTAACACAATCGCATAAATCATCAAAATAACAATAAAAGAAAATCTTACTCATCATTCAACAACTCAAAACGAAGATTATATTCAACATAACCATTATTATACGTCGAACTCCCCAACTCACCGACATGGAGAACAACACCGAGAACATCTACACACGCACCAACTACAGAATCGCGTTGATCAGATCAACAAATATATAAAGAGAACATTGAAACGAACAACAAAAACAGAAACGAAAAGATAAAGAAAAAAACAAACCTATGAGATACAGAGGATCCATTGCACGACTGATGATGTCAAAGAATCTCTCGCTCTGAAGAAATAGACTATATATAACTGGATCAACAGGCCTCACGATGGTATGAGACATGAACTCGATTTTCATAGGAGCAGAGGTAGGTCGAGAACCATAAGTTGTATTCTCTTTGAGATTGTAACCCCAGAATACTCTCCACTCTTCCTCTTTAAGAAGAGACCGAAAGTTTGGAACATCCCGGGGAAGAACGGAGACAAAAGTTCGAACACGCTGCATTCAACAAATCACGAAAAAATAAGGTTCCAAATGACTTCGTTTCATTATATTCAGTTCGATTCAATTTCTATATTACATCTCGATTTCATTAAAAATCACTAACAAAACAACGACACAATGAACAATGGATGTAATTATCTAACCGTAAAACAAAGAATAAACTAAGAACGAAGATCGTTTACCTTCTCATCGCAGACAACCATCTCTAAAGCCTCACTGAACATCGTATCCGTGTTCCAAAGACGAAGTATCTTGACCCTGATCTTCCAGCTGGATTTGTATGGACGATGTTCATAGATGAAACTATCAACAAAATCAAAGTTCTCCATCTTTCTGTTCTTTTAATGACTATGAATGAGATGGAGAAAAAGATGATCGTGAATGTGGTTATGGAAGTGATAAGGAAAATATATAAAGCAGAGGAGCCTGAAACGTTGTGATTGTAAATCGGTGCAAATTGTAAAGTAAATATTGTGGGTACTCAACATCCACCGATAAAATTTTAGCATTATGTATCTTATATCTATAAATTTATTCACAACCAATAAATAGTTCTCACGATATTTACTTTACAGATGAGAACTATTTGTTGGTTGTGAATAAATTTATAGATAAAAGATACGTAATGTTAAAATTGCATCGGTGGATGCTGATTACCCACGATATTTACTTTACGCGACTGTAAATCGGTGCAAATTGTAAAGTAAATATCATGGGTACTCAGCATCCACCGATAAAATTTTAACATTACGTATCTTATATCTATAAATTTATTTACAACCAACAAATAGTTCTCACGATATTTACTTTACAGATGAGAACTATTTGTTGGTTGTGAATAAATTTATAGATAAAAGATACGTAATGTTAAAATTGCATCGGTGGATGCTGATTACCCACGATATTTACTTTACAAGTTGCACCGATTTACAATCACAACGTTTCAGGTTCCTCTGCTTTATATATTGTCCTTACCACTTCCATAACCACAATCACGATCATCTTTTTCTCCATCTCATTCATAATCATTAAAAGAACAGAAAGATGGAGAACTTTGATTTTGTTGATGATTTCATCTATGAACATCGTCCATACAAATCCGGCTGGAAGATCAGGGTCAAGATACTTCGTCTTTGGAACACGGATACGATGTTTGGTGAGGCTTTGGAGATGGTTGTCTGCGATAAGAAGGTAAACGATTTTCGTTCTTAGTTTATTCTTTGTTTTACGGTTAGATAATTACATCCATTCTGTCGTTGTTTTGTTAGTGATTTTTAATGAAATCGAGATGTAATATAGAAATTGAATCAAACCGAATATAATGAAACGAAGTCATTTGGAACCTTATTTGTTGAATGCAGCATGTTCGAGCTTTTGTCTCCGTTCTTCCCCGAGATGTTCCAAACTTTCGGTCTCTTCTTAAAGAGGGAGAGTGAAGAGTTTTCTGGGGTTACAATCTCAAAGAGGATACAACCTATGGTTCACGACATACCTCTGCTCCTATGAAAATCGAGTTCCTGTCTCATACCATCGTGAGGCATGTTGATCCAGTTATATATAGTCTGTTTCTTCAGAGCGAGAGATTCTTTGACATCATCAGTCGCGTAATGGATCCTCTGTATCTCATAGGTTTGTATATTTCTTTATCTTTATCTTTTCGTTTCTGTTTTTGTTGTTTGTTTCAATGTTCTCTTTATATATTTGTTGATCTGATCAACGCGATTCTGAATTTGGTGCGTGTGTAGATGTTCTCCATGTTGGGGAGTTCAGACATATGACAATGGTTATGTTGAATATAATCTTCATTTTGAGTTGTTGAATGATGAGTAAGATTTTCTTTTATTGTTATATTGATGATTTATGCGATTGTGTTAGACAGTGCAAGCAATGTTTGATCCGTGTGTCTGTTTTATTATTACAGGAGGAATATTGTCATGCCGTGCACTGTCAACGGATCTTTGACAAAAGAATTTCATGATCGAGTCAAGAGCATTGAAAATGAGCCCATACTTTGCGCTATGAGGTTTTGGAAGGTTGCTGATGGCCAGAGGTATTCGTTTGTATGTTAATCTAAATTGTTTTGTTGTCTCAGTTTAGCTGTCATGTGATTCATGTTTGTTATCTTGATAGGTGTGGATAAGAATTCTGTTGTGCTCACTTCTGTGACCATTTTGGATTTCGTTCTCAATCCAGACGATGAGGATGCTCACGACTTTCTCCACAGGTATGTGTCCTTGCTTATTTTTTTTTCTAACATCCGAGTTTGTTGTAATGGTGGCTTTTCTTTTCAGGTATTTTGGGAACTGTGATGATGCATGCATTGCATGGTGTGGCCGTCAAGCGTTGTTTGTTGTGTTCTTAAATTATGCTCTATATGTTAAACTATTTGCTTCTGTTCTTTGTACTCTTTAAAATTTCTTTTTTCCGTAAACGTTGCACTTATGTTCGTACTATGTTCTGTTTAAGCTTGCAAGTTTTTTAATTCTCTATGCTTTATCAATTATATTTATAATTTCCCGATACAGAAGCCAGTGTCCCTGCATGGCACGGGCCATAATACTAGTTTAATATAATTCACTAAACTTCAATATAGTTAACTATATGTTAAACTTGTTCACTCAAATAATTGATATGAGTTTGTAAAAAAACAAAGAAAACAGAATCACTGTACCTTAATAAAAAAATCTATGAGTACACGCAAAAACAAACCTTACTCGAATGGTTTCTTGAATATATACACATCCGAAAACAGAGTCAATGCAATGAAAAATATATGTTGTTGATATTTTGTAAGCATTCTAGTTAGTGTGTTCCTTTGAAAACGTAACTGAATCCGTTAAATGTGCATTGATTAAGTTTTCGGATTTTTATATGAATGTGAAGGATTATTGTAGGTGTGATTTGTGATAATTATTCTTCTTTGTGATCAAATAAATATTTTTTTCTGGACTTATTCTTCCCTTATAAGAAGATTTTTATTAAATGTGTTGAAACTAATTGGAGAAAATCTAGTGAATCGTGATTATAGTGAATCGTGATTTTAGTGAATCAATAGTTAAATGCTCTTGTAATCTTAATTGAATATTATAAAAATGATAGAGTAAGGAATGAGGCCAATTTACATTATATTTTCAGAGAATGTAAAATCAGCCAAAAAATGTACAATACTAAATCAGCCCAATTTATATATCTATAAACTTAGCAAAGAAGCAATAAGTTATTATTGTTACCGAAAACAAAACAATCCCTATCATTGCTCTTCTCGTTTTGTTTCCTAAAAAAGACACACGCCGTCTCCTTCTTCAGCTCGTTTTGTTGAAGATTTTTACAATCTCTCTCTCTCTTTACTTTGAATAATAATCTTTCTCTGAAATTTGGAATTAAGAAATCTTCTTTTACACTCAAATGCATCTCTCTCTCAAACACATTACTGTCAAATCGATTTGAGGTTTTTGTTCAGTTGAAGATTAATATTTCTGATTTTGTGTAATGATTATGTGTTTACTTGTAAAACCCACAACTATTGATTTTGGGTTATTGTTTATAGGAAGACAATTGCTTGCTTATTGTGATTTCGGCTATCATTTGCATGAGTGAATCAGATTTACATGTGTGACTTTGTTATGAATTTTTTTCGGATTTGATTTCTAATCAAGCATAGCTTATTGTTTATTCTAGCCGAAATTCAAATTTCTATATTAAGAAATCATAGCTTATTGTTTATTCTAGCCGAAATTCTAAAATTTGTAGTCATCAATTGTGGCCGAAATTATAAAATTAAAGCAGCAAGCTGTTGTGTGACTATGTGTGACTCTGTTTTAATCTCTCAAACATTTGCATGAGTGAACGTCATAGATTCGTTGCAGAGTAAACTTCATCACTTGCTTATTTTTTATTCTATTATCCATGTAAGCTTGCTGCTCATTTGATTGATTTTTGAATAAAAGATCTCTTAGTATTCTCGAATATTTCCAATGCAGAAATGTCGGACGCTGGACCTAGCTCTGATTTTAATTGCCAGTTCGGATTTACTTTTACATCATGCCTTAGGAACGGTGTGGTATGTGGTTAACTATACAAAGTTTTAATTTTCGTTGTCTTCATGTATAACTCACTCTCTGGCTAAATATCAGAAAACATTATATCCTTCCATAGATTTTCCAGAGGTGATATTCTATAGATTTTTCCAACGGAGATGATACAATCCCTTTATTTTGACATGTGAAGGAAGACCTGATACCATGTGGGGAGTGGAAACTGAAGGGAGAAAACTCACCTCGGGATGGAGTAAATTCGCGGAGGACAATCATTTTATGGTTGGTGATCTTTTAATTTAGTTTCCATGTTCGGAGATACAGTCAAACTTGGAATAATCCTCAAATGGGTAATCATAATACTCAGGAGGATGATGCACCATTGGGTAAGTGTCTTATAAACCAAACCACTTTCTTCATATTTTGTATGCTGACTTAATAGGTTAAATTCAATTATATGACAGGAAATGAAGAACGATTTGTGAAACTAAGAGTCACAGCTGATAAAGTGAACAGAGAGAGAATGGTAAGTTCCGCATAGGCATAATTTAATTGCGTTTGAAGATTTGTTTTGTTCATTTATACTTTGTAGTAGTAGATTATTACATTCAACTTCTGAAATCACTTGCCTTGTCAAAATCGCTTACCTTCTCAATGAAATCACTTACGAATCCAAACGTTTCTCTAATACAAACCTCTAATCACTTACCTTGTCAAAATCTTTATACGCAGTATCTACCAAAGTCTTTTTGTGAGGCACATGGGCTGTACGATTTCGTGGGGACGGAAATTTTTATGGTTGGTGAAGATGAAACGAAGTTTCCGGTTATACTAAAGGCTCAGCGTTTCGATTCTTCAGAGAGGTTGCAATAACCTACGGTCTGAGAGAGTTTCTGGAAAGTAATGACATCACGGTGAATGATGAAATTACATTGGAGATGCTGTGGGATGACATCTCCGCTCCTACGCTGAAGTTGCGGTCAAAGGTAGCAGTCGTGCCAAATTGAATTCATCTCGAGATGTTTTATCTAAGCATTTGTTTTGAATCTTGCCTACTGATTCCTTTGTTTTTGTTTCCGAAAACCATTGATGCGGTTTGTATAACTTATTAGTGTTATGATCACGGGAACGAATATGTTTCTTCATCTCGTTGACCAGTAGCTACTTCGTTTTCTTTTTGGTGATTTTGTTTGTGTTTATATTTATGTTTACAACTCTATATTTATGCACTCATCAAGTGATGATAAGTAAGTGTCAAAACGAAAACAGAGTATTGTTGGCATAGGAAAGAAAACGAAAACAGAAGATTGTTGGCATAACAAATTTTGCTTCGTGTGATGATCAATTGTCATGTGTTCGATTTGAAATAAAATTCAAAAAATTGTCATACCACTTTATTTTATTATTTATGTCGATTTAAAATCAATGATATGTATAAATGTAAGAAATTTTTTTTAATGAATCTGTTTAGCTGTAATTTCTCTAAAATCATTGCAAATTTAAAAGAAAACAAATATATTAACCTATCT
>OVBB01000876.1:0-17595 GCA_900406415.1 Isatis lusitanica
GGGGTTGGAGGTTATAAAAAGAGAATAATTTTATTATTTGTGAATTATAGTTTGTGTTTTTTTAGTAGTATTAGAGTTATAAACATTTTTTATTTTTTTATTGTAAGTTTTTTTTAGTTTAATAGTTTATTAAATATGTTTATGAAATTTTATAAAACAAATATTTAAATTATATTAAAAATGTATTGTAGATTTATTGGTTTTTGTATTTACAATCTCATCATAAAAAAAAGTTTGAAATCTATTGTTATTCAATTAAAGGTTTGAAATCTATTGTTGTTCAATTAAAAGTTTGAAATTTAATTCTAATAGATTTTATAATCCTTTGTTATTCGATTATTGATTTTAATTTTTTTTTTTAAATCTGATGTTATTGGTTTTTATATGTACAATCTCATCGTTAAAAGAGTGAAATATATTTAAAAAACACAACCAAATCAAAGTGAACAACACCTGGACATAAACTCGAACACTGATCCAACAAGAAAAAGAAAAAGTAAATAGACTTCCGTGGCATACACAGAAAACGTTACACACTCTTTAACTAGAATCCAAAGACGGGAAAAAAAGAAGACAAGTTATAGAACAAATATAATGAAAACCAAATTATACAGAAGCGCAAAATGATGTATAAGCTCGGTTCAGTTCCTGTCGCATGTACCCTGCAAAGCTAGGAGAAGAGCAATGCAGATAAAGACAATGTTTGTAATGGAGACTTCCAGCTTCGAATTTCCATTGAGAAATGGAACGTTGTTTCCCGAGAGACTGTTTTGGTTGATTCGATTCGCAAATGGCTGATTGAGAGCAGAATTAGAGGATGAAGAAGAAATTTGTTGGTTGGATCCAGTTGATGATGGTTGATTAAACCCGGTTAATGGTTGGTTTACAGAAGAATAAGAAGATGATGGTTGACCAAGAATCGGTTGGTTGAGTCCAGTTGATGATGGCTGACTAAATCCGGTTAATGGTTGATTTAATCCGGTTAAAGGCTGGTTTACAGAAGAAGAAGAAGAAGATGGTTGACCAAGAATGGGTTGGTTCTGGTTCTCAATAGGTGAACCTTGTGGCTTTGTTGGTGAATTGGTGACTTCACCTGTTGGTTCTAATGGTGTGGCCATTTGGGTTTGTGGAGCAGCCTCTGAAGATGATGAAACAAGAAGGCATAGAAGAATGGTTGTGATCATCCTCTTCTGGATGTCGGTGAATTTCATGTCTATTTTAGAGTTTTTCAAGTGCATTTTCAAGTTTACTAAGCATCACATCTTATAGACGGGGACAATATGGAGTCGTTAGCTTCTTTAAGGTTGTCTGAGGAGTTGATGGAACCAAAGAAAACAGTTGACCTGAAACATAAATCCAACTAAACCAACCATAGTGTGTGACTGTGTTTGTTTTGTTTCAACTATTACATTACTGTTTTGTCCTTATGATGTGTGTTATATACAAAAATGATAAGAATATATAAATACAGAAGAAGTTTTGTATCAAAAACCGGTTCTCGAACCGAGCGTGTGCTACGCCTGTCGGAGAGCGAAATCCAAACCATCAAGGACATCTAAATCACTAGACGAGTTCTCACCTGAAAGATCGACTTTTGGAGAGTTTCCTGTACTTCTGCTAAGTGCCCAGATCTTGATTCCTTTCTTGTTCTTCTTCAGGCCGACGAACTCTTGACTCTTGCTTAGATTAGGACCAAATCTTATGCTTTGTACGCTGTCCAACAACAACCTGTCTTCTAGAGAGAGTTGGTTTTTATAAGTGAAGTCTGGGGAGAGAGATAGTTGCGTCTTGGAGATGGTTATGTTGTTGGGTTGATCGCCATGGTTGGTTTCTGGTAGCTTAACGCCGTGAACTCGTTTCTTTAATGACTTCATTAGTCGATGAAGCCATACAACAAGCTCAAGTACATACGAATCAACTTTTGGTTTATCCGCGTGATGGAGTGTCTGAAGTCGTGTTGGATTCCCGTTGTTCTCGCCTTTCCCCTTCCCAAACTCTATCCTGTTATCCAGTTTGGAGTTTATAGATCAGATTCAAGCTTCAAGATTCAAAATTTTTACAGTTATTTGGATATATAGAGAGAGAGACTCGCCTTGAATTTGCCCACTCGCCAACCCATCCGAATCCTTGATGTGCCCTGTGAAAATCGATACGAGATATGAGTAAAACGCACAAGGAGGAACATGTTGAACCAAGAATGGTGGTGAGGGAAAGTTTACTTGGTGGTGTTTGTGGCGAATGGGACAAGCCATTGAAGGGACTTCTCCATTTCAGATTTGATCTCAGATACTGAAAGCTGCAGAAACACACAAGTTAGGCAACAAGAACAAAAAAAAAAAAAAAACACAACCAAACAATGCATGCCGAGTGACGACATTAATAAAGAGACAGAGATCTTTTTGGACAAACCTCTTCCTCAGGATCAAGAGTTTGTAGCCGAGGTCGAAGAGCTGTCTTGACGGCAACAGGTAATGCATTGTACAGCGTGTCCCTTACATTAGAAGGAAGTGACGAAGGTCGGGACGCCTAGAAATTTCAAAGATTCAGTTTCAACCAGAGAATATAAATCCCTTCTTAATATCAGAACAAGACTGGATGAGAGAATCTGGAAACTTACAATACTATCAATTTGTTGGATTAGATTAGCATAGTGTAAAGAAAGACCGGCTTCACCTAACCGTTCTCTTCCCTGCTTCCCTTCATTGTCTTTTAGACCTATTGTTCGTTTAGAGTGAGATTTGATTTTACAGAAGTAGGGTCATCATCAGAGGACCAAAAGTACAAAGAATCATTACCGTTGTTGCCGAAAACTTCCAAAATCGTTTGACGTATATAGCAAACCACATCTACAAGTTTCTCAATTGTCTGCAAGATAAGAAAGTATTATAATAACTGGCATATATACACCACACAGTAAGACACAGCAACTCGATAATCACTTGCCTCTCCCAGATTCCGAGACCAGAGCGACTTCTTCTGCAAGCTCCTCACGAGTTTCCTCTGTTGTTTAAGTTCATTTTGTAAGATGATTATACTCTCTCCTACATGTAAGAACAAAAAAATGAAATTGGGAGTCCTAAAAAGAGCCCAGAGCTGATCAAATATATAGCGAGACCAACCTCTCCTAGAGAGGTTTAGAGACTCTACTTCTGCGAGCTTTCTCCTGTAATCTTGTTCAAACCTATCCAAAGCTTGCCACTCGTGATATAACTCCTGGTAAAGCCAATGCAAGTTAGTTTCATATCCACCAGAGAGAAATGACAGCTCACTGCAACTTCAACATGACAATGGGTCATGTAAGAGTTTTTTGAAGTGAAAACAGGAAAGCATACAGAAGTGAATCGGGCAAGAGTGACGAGCTCTTGCATCCTCGCCTCTGCCTCATCTTTGAGCACTTTATGCTCCGAGTTCTCTGTGTCAAGCCTGAAACGTTATAGACCGGTGTACAATGAAAATCCACTGGCATGCGACTGACTAAAAACGCGTTTCATAAGGACTTGCTCGATAAAATTCAACTTACTTGTTAAAATATCGATCGAGATTGTGCCACTGAAGATCTTTACACATATTGCCAAACCTGATCACTTCTCCGGAGAAAAGATCGAGTTCCTCCCTATAAAAGAGAGTATGAAATAAAGAAAGAAAATGAACCAAAGACAAAAACCAATGCGGACAAACTAAAATAAAATAAAAAAGCAAACCTTTTGTCAGAAGCAGCAAGAATTTGCAACTCTGTGGTGTCCGTAGAAACCAACTTCTTAACTGCCTTGGAACGCAACATATCCTTCTTCATGAGCTTGAGATTCTCTTCAGAGAGTGATTGCAGCAAAGCAGCACCTTTGGCTATCGTGTTAGCCACTTCGAAAGCCAAAATAGTGACTTTGCCACCACGAGACGAACTAACACCCGAGTGAAACCCGTTGCCTTGGTTAATACCAGACATACTGCTCCCTAGCGTGTCTAGAACTCCCACCGCCTTCTCTAGCCCCATAACCCCAGCCCTTCCCAGAAACGAGTTCCTCTGCATAAACTGAGGAATAGAAAAAAACCAAATTTTCATCAATACAGAATGATCATGAAAACGTTCGCAATAAAACAGTAGTGTTCAGGCATGATTCATATGTGTCCCTAGAGATTGCACATTACTAAGCATACGGAAAACATAAAAAACCTTGGTAGAGTCTGATCGTAGCGAAGGCACCGGCCCGAGTTCACCGGAAAAGTTGAAGAGATTTTCATTAGGCTTGGAACTTTTCCTCTTCGAGCTTCCGTAATTGTCCGAATAATACGAGTCAGAGGTTTTTATTCTCCTCATGGACTTGATCTTCCCAGAGAAACCTCTCGGCTTATCATCATCATCATCGGTGGATCTCAACTTCTTATCATCATCTTTGAAACCACAAGAACAAACACCTCCCATTTGTCTTCTGCAACACGTAATCAATCTCTGAGGGAAAAAAACAGCAACTCTTGACGGAAAAGACAACAACTTTATAATCAAAACAGAAACACCAAATACGACAATTCAAAAGCCTTGAGAGAAAATCAAGAATTGCAACTAAGGAGGTGGGGACAAGAAGGAAGACTTGGTAAATAGGAGAAGGAATAGTGAGTAATGAAAGGGAGAAAAAGTCAGAGCTGAAAGAATGAGATTTTCTATTATACCATTCACAAGCTAAGAGGAAGCACCGTGGAATCAATGGCTCCTTTTGTTTTGTTGACTTATCATTTTCTAGAGAAGTCAGAGAGACGACTATTCTCGTTTTAATTTTGGCATTATTTTATTTGTTTTTGTTTATCGAAAGAGAGGAAAGACCAGAGTCGACGAAAAATGACGTGCTTAGGTTAAAATTTTCAGCAATCTTCCGTTGATTTCTTTTTCGAATCGGCCGAAGAATAATCCAATTCCATTGACTTCAAAGCATATAGTCAAATCCTAATTTCCAACAGCCGGTGAAAGCACATAGAGGAGGAAGAAGAGACACGCTTACTCGCCGAGACGCGGCGATCGGAAGCAGGAGGCGGATTCCGGCGCCGGAAACGTAACGGTGATCGGGAGATACTCCGGTTTATTCCATTGCAAACCTCGGAGAGTAGAGGGCATGATGGAGTTCTCGTCATCGATGGATGGTTCTGTTTCGATTTCAGTGGAGTGAGATAGTTTGATCTGTGATCTCTTTACTTGTTCAGTTTATTGAATTGGTTGAAGAAGATGATACTCACGAAGATGTGATCGCGGCAGAGACTCTGTGAGAAGTTAATTGATCAGGCCCAAATTTATATAAATTGGGCCGGTTTTGGGCCTATCAGTTTAGAGACGATATTTGCGAGGGTTCTAATTTGATAAAGTTATCAATATCTCCACGGAATCTGTTTTTAACACCTAAAAGTAAAAAGAGTACAAATCCAACTTGTCTTTTGAGATGAGAAAACGGTAATATAAGAATAACGAACTTTTGTGTTAAAAAAAAAAGAAAGAATAATGAACTTAATCCAATCCAGTATTCACTGTACATTAAATTATTTCGGGATCTTACTTTTGCAATTTGTATTATTGAAATCATAAATTGAGACTGCAAGACTCAAATGCTACGCTTTAAACCACTCGGCCATCTCTCCGACATTGTGATAGTACAAGTGGATTGAAGAAGAGGAGTATTATTAACGAAAAGGTTAAAATCTATGGTTTGTAGAAAGTCCATACACAATAAATGTAAATTTGAAAGCTTTTGTAAGGGAATGAGATACGAAAGAAAAAAAATGAAAAGGTTGTTGGAAAGACGGTGGTTTTACATAAATGGTAAGTTTGCTATGCCTTTAAGCTCATGTCCCTCATTGGTCAACATTGCAATTTAAAGCTTTACTCTATGCTATACAGTTAGGACATCTACACTAGATAGTACTAGTAGATATACAGTATATATCCTAAGACCATCTCCAGCAGTAAACCTCCTCCTCAGGTTCATACAAAGATATTTTAATAATTTGTTTTTACCATTTTTTTTTTTTTTNTACTCAATAGAATGCTGCCACATGGTGAACCTAAGGAAAGAAAGGTTCGTAAATAAGAGGTTTTGGAGAGAGGTTTAATATTTGGTGGTGAGACCCACAATTTTTTATTATTTCTTTTTCTAAAAGTTTGTGTCATAAACCTCTTATGTACTTCTAATGGAGCTGCTCTAATCTCTATTGATACTCCTTTTAAGATAAGTATCTCAAAATAATAAAAATAAAGAAAAAGTGAAATAGTTCCATAACATTGTTTATATAAAACTTATCACATTTATCTATTTCATCAGCCTTTTAGGTCAGAATTTTTAAATAAAAGATTTTAAGAAATTCGTGAAAACTTTTATGAGATTTGTCTTTTATTAAAATAATTCATCCTTATTGTTAGATTAAAATTTAATAAAATGATTATATCATATTGATATATTATTAGCTGTATATTAATCTTACCATGTAATGTAAAAGTAACTGATAAAAATAAAACACGAAGGTAAATTGGTTTACCACTAACCATAGTGGTACAAGTTTTGACTTCTTACTCTATCTAAGAATATAATCCATTGTCTTATTGGATTACAAATTTCAAGGTATGAGCAACATTAGAGAAATTTAGTTTCAAGATCTTAGATTGGAAAAGTATCCTGAACTGAATTTTCAAAATTTCTTTGTTATTATTTCATTACTAGGAAAAAATCATAAAAATAAGATTTTAATGATTTTTGCTATGACCTACTATGATGTTAAATTAGCTAGACTCTGGTAATTAAAGGTTATTAAGGATATAAAGGAAGATAAAAAGGACTAAAAGTACAATTATTGCTTTGTCACATCATCATGATTATAAGAGATTATAGTATATCATAACAAATCATCAATAAATTTGATAGTTTATATTTTACACCTAATATTTAGTTTTAATCTAATCCAGAAGAGATATTTTTAGCATAATATATAAAATACAGATATTTGTGGTTGTGTTGGTGCTTGCTGCTTGGCGTGCGAGTATTTTGCAGCTTTATGGCTAAACTAACATGCCAGCCTTTGTTAAGTGGTTAATACCTTAGTTTGATAATCATAGAAGAAAAACAAATAACTATATGAAGAGTATTTGACTAGAATCCAAAATTCAGAGTGATCCATGTGAAAATCTCAAACATATGTTAACAGTTCATGTATGTTCTATTGGTCAGCATCTAAGGTTGATTTTTAATCTGTTTAGTATGATTTGGCTCTGCAATATTCACATGGCACTTAAATCGATAGATTTAATCAAGAATTGACCCGTTCCAACTTCTAACCAACCACATGAAAGAAAAAATGGTAACATCTATTTACTTGTGGTATCTTGTGGCAAGCATTATCTATGAGAAGTCGAGAATGACTAATAGTGGATCATGACATGCTTAGTATGCATCGAATCTTGTAAATAGTATAATACAAGGGGGAAAAAACGTGCAATCTGGAGTTAAAGACCCATACGTATGGAGAATTTTATACGATTCTTAATTGTTATATCAAAGCAGATTTAAAGATTTGCTTGCGGATCATGTGTCGGTCGGTGAAACTAGAAAACTATATAAATTTATTGACTTCTGAGTTTGAAGGAAGGTTGTTTTGTCTTACTTTGTATATAAATTACGCCTGTACAGACAGTACATATTTGGAAAGTATGAAATATATTTTAAAACTTGTATTCAAAGTTCTATAAACAAATTTATGCATTTTCAAACTATGTTCACAATCATATTTTGTACGTGAAAAGAGTACAGAATGGGAGCGTTTTCTCCCTTCATCTGCTTTAGAGCACCGATTAGTACGTGAGAGACCCTCTTTGCAGCCGTATTAGGCGAGCTCCTATCTGTCGTACGTACCGCGTAACTATTTTTTTTTATACTGTAAAAAAACTAAATTGATTATACTTTTGTTTCACGTATTACTTTTGGGTTAATCATGATAAAACTAATCCCAACATATATATATATGTAATTCAATCATATTTTTTTATATTCTTATTCTTATAGTTTATTTTATGATAAATAGTATTAAACAGGAAATTGAAACATTTAAAGCCTTGTAAAACATTTTCATTTCTTATAAAAAATTTTGAAAAGAACCGAACAAATATAATTTATAATTTTTAGTATAGTTTAGTTATTTAACTAAATTTTAATTTTAGGAAATGGTTAAAATTTATTTTATAAGAATTAGTATAGGCTTTCATGAAACTATCAAAATCATATGAATAGTCATTGTCACTTTTTATTTTTATTTTTACTTTTTAGTCACAATATAATAATATTTGAAAATTTCAATGAATTTTTTTTTCATAAAGGTACAAATATTTCATATTTTTGGACAGACATATCTATTTCACCAAGTCCCTTTCCAACACAGTACTCAAAATCATTATGTGTTTTGTGCAAGTTAAAACTTACCCGTCAAGAAATTACTTTTTTTTATTAGATATATTGCTAAATTTTTAAAAATTCATCACTGGTTGGTCATATTTATTTTCTCGATACACCAACGGACTAGCTGGAGATAAAGAAAAAAAAGAGACGATATTTTCTAAGAAAAATATTTTCTACTAAACCCTTAACTTAAATATATGTAATAATATTAAACAGTGGCTTTCTTTCTTTCTTTTTTTCTTTTTTTTTCTTTTGATGATGGTTTTCTTTCAGAAGAAGAAATATATATCCGCTTACGCATAAGGCCATGACCTAATTGAAATGTATCATCTCTTACTCTCTGTATATATATATTTATTAACACACCCACGCAAAAGACCACCCACCAAAAGTTGGAAGTGCATAATTTGGAAGGTATTGAGGATGTATAAAACTGACGTTGTTGATTTGTATTCGAGCTTTTGAATGCTTTCTCTATTTGCGCATTAACCGGCGCAATTTCTCAATGCCTAGTACACTTGTCATTAAACAAACACATAAGATCAAATTAAAATTGTAAAACACACATGCACCTAAATTCTGTAAGATAAACATCCATTTACGTGGGTTGATGATCCTGAAGATTGTACGTTCTTTACACCAAATCATCAATCCTACATATGTGTCTTTGGTATGATTTTGACGTACCTAAACAAGAATTTGGTCTAGTGGTTTTAGTTAAAAGAAAAAAAAAAGACTTGGTCTAGTGGTAATTTTTTCCTCATAATTCGGTTAATAAATCGTATCTTTCTATTTACGAATTCTTACTATTAGGATTTTGTTTTGCTATGGGAGACATCTGAAGTTTTTTTTTTTCAAAAAATAACTCTCATAAATTTGGACCTGTTTAAGTTAAATTAGTTGACTTTTGATTTTGAAACCATTACCATCCAAACTTTCTTCAATTGAGAAGAAGAATTGTCGGCAGTGTGTATTTTTCAACCAGAGGATAATTGTTGATTGATCTTTTTTATATTATTATCCTAACATGGTGTTTTGTTTCAACTATAAAAACACTAAGTAGAATTTTAGTATGTGTTTCTACTTCCTACCGAGTACGTACGTTTGTGTAAATATAACTATACACGTCAATATACGAATTCAAGCCCTGTAATACGTATATAGGGTCGGGCTCGCATCCTGATTCCTAAGAGTAAAATAGAGTTAAAAATGTGGAAAATAGAACAAAAAATGTCGGTATTAAATGCAATATAATGATGTCTACAGAGACATCAGCACTTAATGCATTATAAACAAGGATCTATCTGTTTGACCAAAAAAAAAAAAAAAAAACAAGGATCTATCTATATATATGAAGCACTCTACAACTTGTTACAATAATTTCAGCAGAAGTTAGAGAATTGAGAACATCTTTACACTAGCGAGAAAAAATAAGGAATTTGATATTTGATTTATCAAGATATTGCATAGCCCGGATACGTTTATGTTGTTTTTCCAAGCTATGCGATGGAGCATATTATTTCAGGATATATGGTGGTTATACGTAAAATAATCCAACGTGAAAATCAGTAACAATCTGCGATTACGTGAAAATAATTCTCTATTTAAAAGTAATCTACGATTTAAAGTAACAACTTGCTCTATAGTGACCAACTAGTCACAACCATACTGTATAGGATGAAAATAGAGCAAGTGGTTGGTAGAGCTAATTAGTTCTTTAATTAGACTCCTCTAACGGGAAAAATATTTTGTTTCCTATCACATTTTCACTCGATTTTTCCTCTAGAAACTGTTGCTAAATATTATACCTATTTACAAATTAATACACATAACATAGACCAGTGAGCACACAGCTAAATTCAGATTACGTTAGACGATCTACATGATTTGTATTAAAAAAATATTGAGATAATGGTCGATCTTTAAAAAAGAAAAGGTTTGATGCCTCGCCCGTTAACTATTCCGTAACATTAAACGCCAATTTGACATAATTAATTAACAAAGACTCATGCTTCGAATGTCTTTAAAGCACTCTCTCAGTCTCTCTCGTCTTTAAAGTGTTCTAGCTAAATTCCTCATTGAATGTCACTTAATTAGCAGCCAATTCGTAACATCAAATTTGAAGTATGTCAATAATTTTTCTACAACTTCGTCTAACTACTAAATCACATAGTTACAATCCATGTGTCTATTATAGTGGTCAACAACATCTTCAGTGAAAATCGGTTTTCAGATTTAATCAATCACAACAATTGAACTATAAAACAAGATGTAATTGCCAATTGTTTCTCCTCCACTATGGAATTTACATAAATATTTTGAGCAAAACTGTACCAACTACATGCATTCTTACCAAACAAAAGTAAAGTAAAATTTCACAAAAGAACCGAATTAAGACATACTAGCTACGTAAGGTTTCCATTCTCAAGTTGATTTTCTAGGTCGTGGATTCACTTTTTGGGTAAGAATACCACTTGAAGCATGCCTGTTTAATTTGATACACATAAGTGTGATTATGTCAAAAGATTACAAAACTAGGATCTGGACGCAAGTATATATGGGCCACTTATGTCATTGCATAATTAATATTTAGACAAAGACCTTTGAAGTCACTTAGTTGCATTTAAGCCAAATTGGAGACAAATACTATCAATCACCACTTACCTTGTCTTTTAATCACCACTTATCTTGTATTTGGAACAAAAAAAAAAAGTTACTAGTATTTTCTTAGGTGACACTAACATCAAAAGCAATGCAATTCCCACATTCGAATCCAACAACCATAATAATCTATCTTACTTACACAAATATTTGGGACAACAAAAAGAAAAAATATATATACTTTAGTTTTTGGTTATGTGTGTGTGGATTTGATCGTTAAGTCCTAAAATATAAACAATTTGGGCCATAAAGAATAACATAATTGAAAAATCATTTTTTCAAATTAATTATATCGAATATGAAAATTGTTTATGTTCGTTGATCATTAATGGTTTAATATACTTCACAACTTTTTTAATAATCTATCAGAAAAAACTATTCGAGACCCATGTAGAAACTACAAAAGTAAAACCTAAATCTACAGGATGTAAACACAGGTACTTCGGGGAATCTCCTTAAAGTGAAAGGGAGTTGAAAAAAATTGAGGCTTACTACTTCAAAACATATGCTCGTTTATAGGTTGAATTTGTTGACTTCTAAAGTAGCTGCACACAGCACATTCACAAACATCGTCAAGCCTAGGGTTTGGTGGGTTCAAGTTCAACACTGGATATATATCGTTAATATTAATACACATCTTTCATCAAATAATAGAAAACATTACATAAGAAAAGCATCAACCATTTGTCTATTTCTTGAAATATACAATTTTAATGGGTTTCCTGAAAATACAGGGAAAATTAATATTTAACTTAATATTAAATATCCATATTTATTCACTTTTAAATTGAAATTTAAAAACTATTCAGAATTTAAATTACGAACGTTGTTAATCTATTTAATGTTTATTTTCAGAGGAAATGTTTTTAAAAAAATTCGATTAGAATTCTTTTATTGTTAATAGAATTGACGACATTTCTAGTTCTCTAACGCCCCTTTTAAGTTGGTGTGTAATAATCATATATGCATGTACCAACGTTTATAATAATCATTATATATGTACGGTAAACCTTCGATTGAGAATCTCGTAGAACAAAAGTAAAGATGTTAAACTTGCTCAATGTAATATATCAATGTATCATCAAGGGTGCACGGTTGACATGATATTGGATTATACATGGAACTTAACACAACTCTCTAAGATGTAAAGGTTTTATAAAAAAAAACTCTCTAAGATGTATATATGAATCAAATCTACATATCTAATTTGAGGGTCAAAAAAGGAGAAAGATATAATCTATTATTTTTCTTAAAAAATAAATTAGGTTTAGATATGTATTATAGTACAAAATTATGTTTTTGAATATCTTGTTACAATTTAGTTTTAACAATAATTAAAAGTGATGTGATGTAATTTTAATTTTTTTTTTGTAATTTTTAGTAGTATTACAAATGACTTATTAGACTAACAGATTAGATATAAGAAAATGGATATAATTTTTAAGCCACAATTACTGGAGATGGTGGTGTCACTGTCTTTGAAATTACCAAGAAATTTGTCCCTACAAAGTCAAAACCCACACATTATGACCTACTTTCACAACGCCATATATTTCTCCATAAACTCGGGGTCATAATCAATTAGCAATAAAAAAAACTTTTTATCGATTAACAGATTTTCTTTGCTTTTCTTCTTGTCCTCATAGAAACGAAAATATCAGAAAGAAGTTATCCTGCTTATGTCAGTAGTTATGTTTCAGATTCGGTTAGCAACCTGCTCTTATGGTTGGGCTAAGAAAACAGAGAAATATATAGAAGTAATTTGAGTAAGAAAATCAGTTCCGTATGATTTTTCTGTGAACTCACCGTTTGCAAGTTAGGAACTAGGAAGTGTTAAAATTGATGCAAAAAGCAAGATGGCATTTTACGTATTCCATTATTCTTAGTTTCACACACATCTACTTACTTTAATAATTAGATAGGCATTATGTACGTACATTAGAAATGAAATCATATATATTCTTTCTAACTTTTATTAGATGCATAAATATGATCACGTTAGAAATTTACGATTATAAAATCAGCATATGTTCCAGCATACACGATCTAACTAAAGGAACAAATCATGATGGAAATGTGAAAGGATAACTCCAAATCCAAAAGGGTATAAGATTAAACAATAAAATAGTGACCCTAATGATTCCGAAACTGTAAAGGACTGATTAACACTATTGTATGAGTCAAAAGAGCGTGACGTAATTATTACATCAACTTTACGTGTAAAACCATTCCCTCTTCTCCCTATAAAACCCCAACACATGTACATGAAACTCCTCAAGCAAAACATAAAACCTCATCAGCAAATAAACAACCAAAATATGGCGTTTGCGGTAATATCAAACGCAAACATGTTTCTCGTAACGCTACTTCTCCTATCTCTTTCTTCCATTCCATTGTCTTCTTCCACGATCCAACAAGACTTCGTGATGTGTCTCGTCGACAACTCCGACGCTTCGTTTCCGATGGACTCTTCGTTCTTCACTCACGACCTAAACGCCTCTTCCTTCAAGCTAGCGTTAGAAACGTCCGCTCAGAACCTCCGTTACCTGATGCCGTCAAATCCGAAGCCGGAGTTCATTTTCGAGCCGCTTTACGAAACGCACGTTCAAGCCGCCGTTGTTTGCGCCAAGAAGCTGCGACTTCACTTGCGGTTAAGAAGCGGCGGTCATGACTACGAAGGCCTTTCTTACGTCTCCGAGATGGAAACGGCGTTTGTGATCGTTGATATGTCGAAGCTTAGACAGATCAACGTTGATTTGGAAAGTAACAGCGCGTGGGTTCACGCGGGTGCTTCTATTGGCGAGGTTTATTACAGGTAAATATTGTTTACACTTAATAATTTATATCATATGTATATATAATTTTTTCCTTTCTGATGATAGAATCATATCTTATAGTCGTTTTATTTATTTATATCGTCTTTACAACTATTTACACTCCCCACCCCCTTCCCCACTACTCCCACCAAAAAGTAGATACATATTTTATAGCTAGTATAAGCTACTCTAGTTTCAAAAATCAAAATATTTACATATTTTGTTATATACAAAAGGTATTCCAATTTATCGAAGAGAAGGAAGAATTTATACTGATTGTAAAAATTTCGAATTTACACAAAGCATAAGACCATATTTCTCCTGTATAAAGTATCAGTTTTTTAATATTAAAGCTATGGAATAAAAATCTCGTTAGTCTTCACTCTAAAAGTAAAGAAAAGAAGTTTTTAAACTCGTGATTATTTACACACAACCAAGCAGACCACATAGTTGCGGTTTACTAAACATAAATTCCGGTATCCATTGAAATATTCCGATTTTATTTCAACCGATTAGTTTATTCCGTTTTGCTTTGCATATTTATATCGGATATATTAAAAACGATGTTAAAGTATCTCAATTAATGATATGCGAGGAACAATTAGTATAACAAAAATAATAATAAAAATTTAAATGAGGTATTTCAAAATTTAAGAGACTTTCTCTTAATAACTTTTCATCAAGAGCTATTGTATACTTTTTTCAAGTTTTGAGATAATCTCTTAAAATTTAAACATTTAATTTTATTGTATTAGTGATTGAGATACTCACTTATATATGTCTTTGGATTTTGGAAGAGGTGAAATTAAGCAACTGGTTTTATAACCAAACAATTAAACCAAACCAATCTATTAAAATACCGAATATGGTTCACCTGTGAAATTAATCGTTTTTTTTTTTTCACGGTTTAAAGGATCCAAGAGAAAAGCAAAGTCCATGGTTTTCCGGCGGGTTTATGCACCAGCCTAGGCATCGGCGGCCACATAATCGGCGGAGCGTACGGTTCAATGATGCGCAAGTTCGGACTCGGAGCCGACAACGTCCTCGACGCCAGAATCGTCGACGCCGACGGCAAAATCCTGAACCGCGCGGCGATGGGAGAAGACGTTTTCTGGGCGATTCGAGGCAGTGGTGGAGGAAGCTTCGGCGTTATCCTCGCCTGGAAAATCAAGCTCGTTCCTGTGCCGGAGACAGTGACTGTGTTCACCGTTGCGAAGACGTTGGAGCAAGACGGGACTAGGATTTTGTACAAGTGGCAACAAGTCGCCGACAAGCTCGACGAAGATCTCTTCATCCGCGCTATAATTCAGCCGGCGAGCAAAACACCTAAGAGCAAAGACAGAACTATCTCTGTTTCGTACCAAGGCCAGTTTCTCGGTGACTCGAACCGGTTAATGCAGGTAAATGATTTTACGGGTTTATTTTGTAAGTTTATGATTATAACAAATAAAGGAAGGAACTTCTGATTGTGACAATTTGAACCTTGTGTTTTTTTATTTTCTAAAGGTGATGCAGAGGAGTTTCCCACAGCTTGGACTAACGAAGAAAGATTGTTTAGAGACAAGCTGGATCAAATCGGTGATGTACATTGCTGGTTTTCCGAGCACAGCCCCATCGGAAGCTCTACTCGCTGGAAAATCCTTGTTCAAGAATTACTTCAAAGCCAAGTCAGACTATGTGGAAGAGCCAATCCCAATAGAAGGACTTGAAGGACTATGGAAAAAGCTTCTAGAAGAGGATTCACCGTTGACCATATGGAATCCTTATGGTGGAATGATGGCGAAAATCCCTGAGGCAGAGACACCTTTCCCACATAGGAGTGGGACATTGTTCAAGATCCAGTGGCTGACTTTGTGGCAAGACGGGAAAGAGAGCGAGGCCAAGCATATGGAGTGGATGAGGGATATGTATAGCTACATGGAGCAGTATGTGTCCAAGAGCCCGAGATCCGCGTATGTGAACTATAGAGATCTTGATTTGGGGATGAATGGTAAAGGGAGTGATGCAAGAGAATGGGGGACTAAATACTTCAAGGGAAATTTCGAGAGGTTGGTGAAGATTAAAGCTAAGTTTGACCCTGAGAATTTCTTCAGGCATGAACAAAGTATTCCTACAGAACTTTGAGTGAAATTTTTGAGTTAAAGAATAATAAGAGTGTGTTGTTTGGGATTTTGTCTTAGGAAAGACTTGTGTTACTTGTGTTTGTATCTCTTTTCCTTTCTAAAGAATGGTCAACACTTGTACACAAAAAATATGGTCAACTCATTTGTAATTCAAACTCACTATCAGATATATATATAAATATATATATTTTGACTAAAAGTTCTACGATTAAAATGCTAAAAAGATATTACAAAGTCACAAAGATATGACTTTTGACTTTTGAGTCATATAGTTGGAAAGAGTTTGTTGAAAGAAGTAATAGACAACATACATTTATGTAGAAGCCATAGAGAAAAAGGAAGAAAATATCACACTCTAAACAATCTGTATCCAGATGATCTACGACATCCACGACGTTTTTTAAACCCAAAAACTGTCATCCATCTAGCTCATATAGTGAAGCTCCGGGTTCAAAAGTAGCAAACTGATTGCTACCAAAGATTCTTTTACACAGTCTCGGACACTAAATTTGTTAGATAGAGGGAGTCAAGATCTTTACCATTTCAGAAGAACGATGGACCAATTGACATTGGAGTGATGGGAGGAGAGTCCCTCAGAATATTAGTAGATTACACATTTTCTGCAATAGGAGCCTTGCCTAAGGTTAGGAATATCATTGTTGCATACACAAATGTCGGAGAAGTAATCAGGGCCGGCTCAAGCTTCGTTGTGACCCGATGCAGTAGAAAGAAATAAAGTCCTATATACACCAAACTTTTTTTTTTCACAAAACTAAAAATTTTGGATCTTTATTTAGTGAAGAAATTTTGATTTTCGGCCCTGGACCCGGTGCAAATGCACCAGCAGCACATGGTCAGAGTCGTTCCTGGAAGTAATGATTATGATTTATGAGTATTAGAAGATGTCAAGGAACATCAATGTTTGAAGAAACCATGTTCATTTCTGAGATCTTGGTGAAATTGTTTGGCAGATTCCAATGTATTTTCCAGGCATCAACAAGACCGGCGAAATTATGAATGCCCCCAAAGTTTTTGCCAACTGAAATTGTACCTTTTTACATTCTCTACCACAATAAAGAAATCCAAAAATTAGAAAGGTTGAGCTTAAAGGAGTTGCAGATGAAGAAAACTTTAGGCGTCGTTATGGAATTGGGAACAATGGTGATTGCCATCTCTTTATTCACAGGAATATGGTGGAAGATTCACATCTTTATAAATGTATATTTCTACTATGCAAGAATAGATCTTAGTATAAGGAACTTTGGTTTTTTTGGGTGATTTTCTTTTTCAGACTCTTTTTAGATACTAACCGAACTGTTTCAATATTTTATGAATTATAAGTTACAGTGAAACGCAGAACATAAGTGCTGTTTCACTCATCAAAGCCAGTTTAGCCAGAGAACACGTGACCTAGTCTAAGCAATCACGCGTCAAAAGGAAAACATTTCTCTCGGTTTGGTAGTTTCTCATCTGATATTGTACGAGCTAACGGTTCGAATTAATAGTTACTATAGAGTCAAATACTTTCCAACTATATAATTTAATTTGTAACTTGGTTTTATTACTTGCTTGAAT
>OVBB01000877.1:986-18208 GCA_900406415.1 Isatis lusitanica
CACTATTCACGCGGGAAAACCGTCAAAAACACTGTTCATCTCGAGAAG
The DNA here is from genome assembly GCA_900406415.1 of Isatis lusitanica. Lineage (NCBI taxonomy): Eukaryota > Viridiplantae > Streptophyta > Magnoliopsida > Brassicales > Brassicaceae > Isatis > Isatis lusitanica. The sequence goes on from OVBB01000877.1 coordinate 1,035, forward strand.
AAATATAACCGTGAAATCAAATTAAATCTAACCGGGAGTCGGGTTACTGTTCACAGTTTACTGTTCACGGTTTACTATTCACTGATCACTGTTCACGAGTTACTATTCACAAAGAGGGGCCAGACTTGGGCCAGAACATGCAGATGGGCCACAGAAGGTTTTTGGGCCGGGCTNTTTCGGTAATATCATCAATAAAATCATCTATTTACACTTTCGGTCCTTTAGTTCTTCTAAAATAGAATTTTCGAGCCCCCATAAAATATAAGTATTGACAGTGTGAGTTTCGGCTCTCACACTTAAGTAAATGGATCCGCTAGGTTTTCATTTGACCGAATGTAATCTATCGTGTTTACACCAGTTGAGATCAAGTGTCAAATGGTTTTATGATGTTTTCTTATATGACGAGATTTACCATTATAAAAAATATTTTGTGCCCAACTTATAGCTGATTGGCTATCACAATGTATACGTAATGCCAACATTGGCTTATCCCACATGGGAATATCTTCCAAAAAATTTTGAAGCGACTCAGCTTCCTCTGCCGCTTTGTCTAATGCTACGAACTTGGATTCCATGGTCGATCTGGCCAACACCGTTTGTTTGGAAGATCTCTAAGATACTACTGCACCACCAAGCGTAAAGACATATCCACTCGTGGACTTTGAGTTTTTTGAATCGGAAATCCAGTTGGCATCACTGTATCCTTCTATAACTGCTGGTTCTTTACCATAGTGCAGTCCATAACTCTTAGTATAATGTAAGTATTTCAATACTCTAGTTATGGCTTTCCAGTGTATATGACTTGGATTACTCATGTAACGACTAAGTAAGTTAACTGCATGCGCTAAATCTGGTATAATACAATTCGTTAAGTAAATTAGACTTCCGATTACATAAGCATACTCCAATTGTAACACTGCTTCACATTTATTCTTAGTCAGATGAAGATATGGGTTTATAGGAGTTTTTGCACTCCCATTTGAGTAGATTTTGAATCTCTCAAGTATCTTTTCAGCATAATGAGCTTGAGATTGGATGATTCCTTTAGAATTTTGAATGATCTTAATTTCTATAACATCCGCAAGTCCCAAATCTTTCATATCAAACTTGCTAGTAAGTATGTTCTTAGTTTGACTGATCATGCCTTTATTACTACCAATAATGAGCATGTCATCAACATACAAACCAAGCAAAACGTACCCATGTGGTGTACTTTTGAAGTATATGCACTTGTCACATTCATTAATACTAAAACCATTTGACATCATCACATTGTCAAATTTTTCATGCCATTGTTTTGGAGCTTGCTTAAGCCTATATAATGACTTTACAAGTCGACAGACTTTGTGTTTTTGTCATGGGATAACAAACCCTTCAGGTTGTTTCATATATATCTCCTCTTCTAAATCACGATTTAGAAAGACAGTTTTAACATCCATTTAATAGATTTCTAGGTCTCGTAATGCTGCAATACCTATCAGTATTCTGATTGAAGTTATTCTCGTTTTAGGAGAATATGTGTCAAAGAAATCCAGGCCTTTTTTTCCGGAAACCTTGCACCACAAGCCTAGCCTTGTACTTATCTATTGAACCATCGATTTTCAACTTTGTTTTGAAAATCCATTTACACCCTAGGGCCTTAATCCTTCAGGTAAATCGGTTATATACCATGTATAATTTTGCATGATAGAGTCATATTCACCATTGACGGCTTCCTTCCAGTAAGGTGCATCTGGTGTAGACATGGCCTCGGTGAAAGTTCTTGGTTCATTCTCAAGAAGAAAGACCATTAAGAAATCTTCACCATAAGATTTTTCCTTACGAGCTCATTTGCTACGTCTAGGTTCATCATCAAAGCCATAGATACTTGCCTCATTTCCAGAGGTGATTCCATCTCTTTCTTCACAAGTTCGTTTTGGATTTTCTGTATCTTTACATGGAAACACGTGGTCAAAGAAAGATGCATTTCTTGATTCCATGATTGTATTAACATGGATATCCGATATATCCAATTTATGAACCATAAATCGATAAGCACTACTATTACGTGCATATCCTATGAAAATACAATCCATAGTTTTAGGTCCAATTGTGACCTTTTTAGGAAGTGGCACTACGAATTTTGCAAGGCACCCCCACACTTTCATGTATTTGTACGATGGTACAATACCTTTCCAAAGCTCATATGGTGTTTTACCAGTGGCTTTGTGTGGTATTTTTTCAGGATATAATTTGTGGTAAACAATTCTTCCCCCCACATGTTCTAGACTAACCCATATTCCTACAACATTGCATTCATCATCTCTTTAAGAGTTCGGTTTTTTCTTTCTGTAACTCTATTAGATTCGGGTGAATAGGGAGCAATAGTTTGATGAATAATACCATGTTCTTTACAGAATGCATCAAATGGTTCATAATATTCGCCTCCTTTATCACTTCGAACTATCTTTATAGTTCGATCGAGTTGGTTTCAACCTCAAGTTTATACTCCTTGAATTTTTCCAATGCCTCATATTTGCTTCAAGCAAATAGACATAGCAATATTTTGTACAATCATCTATGAAAGTCACAAAATATTTTTTTCCACCTCTAGTTTGAACAAATTTTAAATCACTCAAATTTATGTGAATTAAACCTAGAGGTTCAGTAGTTCTCTCTACACTAGGAGATGGGGTTTTCGTGAGTTTAGCATGTACGTAAACTTCACATTTGTCTTTAGTAGACTTGTATTTCAGAATTAGGTTCAAATTCATCAATCCTTGTAAAGATTTATGATTCACATGACCTAATCGTTCATGCCAAATATTGAAAGACTCAACCAGATAAACAGCATTGTTATTCTTTTTGATTGAAGCATCTCTTACAACATTTGTGGGTAGGACTGTCTTAACACACATTTTGACCAGTCCACCCTGAACATATCCATTGGCTTAGAAAATCTCATGTTTCTTTAGAACAAGCTTGTCAGACTCGAAAGATACTGCAAATCTGGCTTTGCTTAAAAGCGAACCAGAAATCATATTTTTTCGCATATCTGGCACATGATTGACATTTTTGAGAGTTATCTATTGTCTTGAGATTAGTGCAAGTTTCACTTCGCCACAACCCTCAATTTTGGATGAGGCAGTGTTATCCATAAATATCTGCTCTCAGGGACGGACACATGTACTAAAATCGGTGGCACGTGCCCCATATAACTTTTTTAAAAAATTATTAACCTATTGTTTTCTTTTATCCATTAGTATCTAGAATATCTATTTGTTATAATAGTAATTATCTTTATATTGTTTGATATTATTATGAGTCGGTTGGTTACTGGTCAATTTATTTTATATATAACCCATAAATAGGAGTGTCAAAATGGCTCATGGGTCATGAGTTAAACCAACCCAAGTTGACCCATTAACTCAAATGAACTGTTTATTTTTGATCCAATGGGTTAATGAGTTAACATGTTAATGGTTTAACAGGTTAATGGTTTAATAAGTTGTGGGTCAAATGGTTTAATGGGTCTATTGGGTTGGGTCTATTGCATTGGGTCAACCATCACCCATTTGGTTTTAATTATATTTTTAAATTAAACTCAAATAATTAAAAATTTGGAAAAAATCAAATAATTAAAAACAAACATACGATTCTACGATCCAACGGAACCAAAAACGTGGAATCGTATTTTCCCGTCAAAAACGCCGATTCACATTTTCCCACCAAAACACGGAATCACATTTTCCCGCCAAAAACACGGAATCGCGTTTTCCCGCCAAAAACGAGAAATCGCGTTTTCCCGCCAAAAAAGCCGTAATCGCGTTTTCCCGCCATAAACGCGGAATCGCGTTTTCCCGCCATAAACGCGGAATCGCGTTTTCCCGCCAAAAACGTGAATCCGCGTTTTCCCACCAAGAACGTGATTCTGAGTTTTTCCCCCCAAAAACATGATTCTGCGTTTTCCCACCAAAATGTGATTTTTGTATTTTCCCGCCAAAATCGTGATTTTGCGTTTTTGCGCCAAAAATTGTGATTTTGCGTTTTCCCACCGAAAACACAATTCGGCGTTTTTCCGCCATAACCGCTATTCTGTGTTTTCCCGCCAAAAAACGTGATTCCATATTTTCATATTTATCCATTATTTATTAAATTTTGTATTGTTATTTTTAATAGTATATATAATTTGAAAAAAGAAAATATAGATGATGGGTTCATGGATCCATCAACCGATATAACCCACATAATTTAGATGGATCATGGATCAACCCAACCCATGTAATAAATGGATTGGGTTGACCCATGACCCATTAACAGTCAACCCATTTGGATTACAGATTGGGTTGATCCATTTGACCCATTTTGACACCCCTACCCATAAACAACAGAATACTAATTCACATCCTTCTTTGTTTTCCCTCTCCCATAAGCCACTCATTCCAACATTTCACAATATTATTCTTGTTTTCTTTCTAATCGAATTTTGGGTCCCAATCTATTAGAAAATAAAAATTATGAAATTTGTGTTGATTTGATCTACCACCAAATTTCTTTCTTTTTTCCACTATCTTATTTTTTCCTTTGATAAAGAGACTTTAACAAAAAAATTATAATTGATATAGAATAGTTTTTGTCTTTTATTCGTTTAAATATATAGTATCTACTATAAAACAACTAATATAGTTCTCTTTTTAATCAGATATCAATCGTAAGGTAATTTGTAGGAATTTTTTTGAAATTGTTGTTGTTATATCATTTTTATGGGTTTTCAGTAATGAACATTTTTTAGTTATTAATTTTACATTTTGATAAGTTAATTTATTAGTTAAAAAATTTGTGCCCCATGCTATATAATTTCCTGAATCCGCCCCTGTCTGCTCTTCACTTTTGCATTTTTTATAGGTACAAAATATGTCCTTATCCATGCATTTGTGAGCGATGACACCTGTATGATACCACCAATCTTTTGGGTCATCATTAACCATATTGACTTCTGTGACCATAGCACACATGTCATTTTCAGTTAGGAAACTTTTTTCAATTTTGCTATAACTTTCGTTAAGCAATGACGAAATCTGAATACTTTGATTAATATCAGCAGTCAATTCAGTTTCTATGACAGACATAATTGTAGGAGGCAGACCACTCCCAAACTGAAATTGGGGCGTCGATTCACTAATTTCATTGCCAATCATACCACTATATCCATTAAAGATTAGGGTTTTGTTGATCATGTTGGTGTTGTTAATCATACTCTTAATTTGGATCTGTTTACAAAGAACCAAAAAACAGTCAATATATTATTTAATATAAAAACACACAAAATCACTAAAGATATAAATTATTTAAACAAATGCAAATAAATTAATTAAATAATTATTTCCAGATTTTAAACAAATTCGAAAATGAACAAAGACAACTATGTTTAGCAAAAAAATGCATACGATTTAATGAAAAATTTACTCAAACAGATTGTCTAATATTAATAAAATATTCCAAAACTGCAGAAATACTTAATAATTATATCAAACTGGAATTCATAAACCGGTAATGCAAATGAATCTAAAAACAAATAAATACTTAACACACGCTTGAAATGCAATGACACCAAATTTGATTCAATGAATGCGAATAGAGAAACTTTTACATAAAAACTATTGCAACTTAAATCAGATTGACGATGCCACTGCCAAACGAACAAATCAAAACTAATCCCCAATAATTAAATTTGGAAAAAATGATAATGATGACTGAACAGAGCAGATGGAAACCAAAGCTGCAAAGGTTTGAAGACAAATGGAATATCTTTTTTTTTTTACTTGATTTAGAAATCAGAAAACCAAACCAAAAAATTTTGAACCAAGTTCACAATCCCCCTGCAAACACGTTAACGCAAGAGCAGAATAAAAACTGCAAAAAAACGATAAACATATGCAGCACAAAACGATGAAAAAGGCAGAGAAAGAAGAACAGATTGCAGGAACTTGGTCTGAGAATTGGTAACAGCGTCCAAGTATGAATTTTCCGAGAAAATCTGTTCTTATCATAAAACTCAATAAAGTATCAGTTTTCGTTAGTGTAATAACGAAAATTTAAGAATTAAAACTGTAAGAATATTATTTTTATGATATGACAAAACTGAATATTTCATTGATATGATGATAAAAGACAGAATTAAAATTACAATACTTATTTCCAATATTCGGTAAAGAGAACTGTTGTTTTTTGCTTTTTTGTTTGATCGTGTAAATACTGCAATAACTTGTACGAGCCACGTTTTTGTATTCAAAAGTATGTAACGTCCGTTACAACGTGTTGTTATGGAGCACATTATTATGGAGAATCAAGGCAGACATTAATTGTCATAATGGAGTATTGATCTCTTTGACCAATATTAACATTGAGGACAATTGTATATTATTAACTTTGAACAAATCAATGTAATAATATACTTTATAGATTTGCTTTTTCATGTAAATGAAAACACAAAAGATCAACAATAATAAGATTTATTAAAAAACAGTTAAGTGATCATAAAACCCAATTAACAAATCCAAACCCAAACCCAAATCCAAATATCCAATATAGAGTATTTGCTAATTTTTATATTTAGCCAAATATTAAAGTTTTACAAACTATCTACTTTAGACCTCCATTTCTCATTCAAACCACTCCGATTTTGACATTGATTACACTATCTCATAGTGCTCGCGAACATCCGGTTATTCCGACGAACGTCTTCGCTCGGAAACCTACCTGCAAATGGTCTAAAACCATTTCGTCAAAAACGAATTCCAACAGTAAATACATAAATCAAAAATATTGGAAATAAGTAAATAAAAGCTAAATTAAACTCCTTAACAATTAACTTACCTATCAGGAAGTGAGTTTTCAGGTCACCACTTGTGACCTGATCAAAACTTTTCAATGATAGAAATTTTTGATTTGATATGAGCTTTGATGGGCTTATAGAATTGTTGCCAAGAAAGCTCATTTTGTAAGTGTGCTATGTTGGTCTGTTGCAGGAGAGAGATTACAGTTCTGAATGACCTTCCATGATGAGCCTGCTCGATGCAGAAAACATAATTCTTTTTGCATGAAACATGAATTTATATGCCCTATTGATTATCACAGATAACAAAATGATTAATTAGTTTATAAAATGGTATAAATAATGATAATTTTCTTACTACTATTATTTCAGAAGTCATTTAAAAAAAAAAGTTTCTCTTAATTACATTTTTTTGTCATCGCCTATGTTTGGTAACATGTATAGTTTTAGATAATAAGTTAATTTGAATTAAAAATTAATAAAATCTGTATAATATCTTATATTGATTAATAATATCAGCGTGGTATTTTATATTGATTAATAATATCTGTGCAATATCTTATATCATTTCAAAATAGTAAACTCTACACTATATATTTTTAATAATATCATTATTTGTTTTATATATCATAAACCTTTTGAATATTAAATCAATAAATAACACAATATTTCTAATATCTAAACAAATTTTTAAATATAATATAAATGATATTATTTTAATTTCGATTATGCCCATTCAATGTTTCAAAATATGTTTTATAAACAAATAAATATTTTCATATAACAAATTAGTTCTGTTAATATTTTAATCATCCAAACAAAATAAATTAATCTTATCTATTTTAACTTTATACTACTATAAAAAAATTTAACTCTCCACAACGAGTTTTTCTGTGTGCAAAAAACCAAAATAAATGTGAAACCAAATTATAAAATAAATTGCTCTGTGCAATTGTGGGTCTGTTACTAGTAACTTATATATTCTACACACTTACAGTTTCATCGGCTAATATGAGTTCATGGCTCCAATTGATGACCCATTTTTAGAGAAAAAAAAAGATGAGGAATTCTCTATTCCTCCAATTTAACACCAATTAGGATGAAAATTTGATCAAAATTAAAACATATGGGTCCCACTTTCTTCCTCAATTTTCCTTAAAACAAAGGAATTTATGAACAAATATATGCCTCCTCAAATTTGATGAGGAACATATAAAAATAAGAATTTTATTTTTAAAATTTAAAAAATGGTCCAGATAATTCAAAAACAATCTCCATTAAACTACTTTTTTCTTACTATCTTTGGCATTTCTTGTAAATATAAATTTTATGTGTTTTTTTTTGTGGGAAGATCTTACGTGTTTTATGAGATTAATTTCATGTAGGTGAATTCTAACACTTTTTAATTAACAAGTTAACTTGTATCATAAGTTTGAAAGTTGACAATTTCATGAATATTCTGTAAACGTTTTATAATTTTTTCCCTCCAATTGTTTTTATAGATTTTGCTATTTTGATATTAATATATATTTTAAAATTATTTGTTCATTCTTTTGATTACCATTTATGTTTACAATTTGTTCCATTCAATTTTTCTATTTCTTCCTCTCTATTCCTATTTTTGTAAATATTCAATTTCTCAAATGAAATTTTGTTCAATTTTTTCAATTCTTTTCATTCCTTAAGCGGTCACCAATCGAAGCCCATATGTCTCTCCTGTCATGGTAGTGTATTGCTTCCAACTATGGAGAGAAATCTTACTTGGACACGCCATGCATATTGACCAGTACAGTTCAAATATTTAAGGTAAGTAAACATGGTTTGGGACACCATTTTTTGTGATATAGAGAATGTCTAGAGTTAAGCTCGGTGAAAGAAGTATTGATAGGTGATTTCCGGTTAGATATATTATTTATATAGGAGATGGTTATGGTTTAATTTGATTCACAGATCTTTATTGCATTCAAAAAATATTTAATGATATGAAAGATTTCTAGATATGGAAGGGGTTTAAACCGGTTTGACAGAAAAAATATAGGAAATAATCTTTTTATACTAATAAGTGAATAGATTGTGTGCTATGTTTATGGAAAAGTTCTACGGAAATGAAGATATATATAAAAATCATAATCGCATGGAATATTTATGATGAAATCTGGCTAATTTTTCATATATGTGATCAACCTATATCTATAGATATTGATATCGGGTCCGAGTTTGCACAAATGGTTTGTTTCCAAAAAATCTTATTTGTATTTCAAAATCTTTGTTTTATTATAATATTGATGGAAATCTTAAAAAAACTGAAGATATGGTTTAACAGTATAGATGTGGTTTCTAATACAAATCAATGCTGACGTTTTAGATATGTTTATGGTTACAATATTTTTGGTATAGAAACTCAATATTTGCATGTAGTTTTGTTTGATAAAACTATTAACATAAATATAAAACTTTTAATATGCAAAAGTATTATTCTAACATTCTAAGATACGATTTCAACATTCTGAATTTTTGAAAAACTAATTACGTTGAAAAACTTATTATTTTAACATACGGTTTAGCTTTTTGATATAGTACATTGTGATCTCTTATTGTATTTACAAAACATATAGTACTTATGTCATTATCTAATTGTTAAGTTAACACTACATCAGTTTTTTTTTTTCATCTAAAGGAAATTCATTAAGAGGAACAGAAAGACAAACGTACAGAACCACCACCGAAACAGGTGAAAGTTCTAAGAAAAGCCATCAAAAGCAAAGGAGAAAAAATAGGCAATTACATTACATCATTCGTCCTTTCTTTATCAAAAAAATATTGGAGCCACCGAGGGCCCCCTTGCCCCACATACGACTGTAGCCTCAATTCCTTGACTACACTATTTGCAATTTGAGCTGCACCCTTGTTGCAATGTGGCATTTCGAAATTAATATCCCATGACGGTTTATCCTGAGCATATGGGATTAGTTCGGAGAGATATCCAACATAGATCGGCCACTCTTTTGGTTTGTGGAATGCAGAGATGATGTCCAAGGAACTAGAGGCGAAAGTGACATTCTCCAAATGGAGACTATGCATACTCTCAAGAGCCCATTCCCAGCTTTTAAACTTTGCACCTATCAAGGTAGTTATCTGTGTATCGTGCATCAAGACACGACCTTCCGCATCTCTAACCACCCATGCAGCACCTGCCAATTGTTTAGATTCCGACCAAGCGAAACCTATATTGCATTTTAGCCAATTAGGATCTGGGGGTTTCCACACTCTCGATAATCTCCTGCTCTCTGAATGGGTGTCTTGTTGAATTCGATTTGCAATAAGCCACTGTCTCATATCTTCCCATGCCTTCTGCACTACTTTATCAGCGATAAAGGTTAGGTTCCTGAACAGTAAGGAGTTTCTATTCTTCCATAGATTCTACAGAATCCAAGGCGGGATGAGTTTAATCTCCTCAGGAAAAGAATTCGACTTTGCCATAGTGAGGAGAAAAGCTATGTTTGTGTATATTGAATCAGAGAAGCCTCCCTTTGGGGACATGACGTTAGACAGAGCCCAGACCTGTCGAGCAACCGGACATTCAAAAAGAATGTGATTGATTGACTCCATCTGATTGCCACAACTCATACAACCTTCAAAGTTTTTCATTCCTCTGTGATTCAGATGTTCTGCAACAGCTAAAGCGCATTTCATCATCTTCCACATGGAAGTTCTGATTTTTGGATATGTTTTGAGCTTCCAAATATCAGAATACAAGTGGCTAAAAGAAGGTTGGGATTCTGCCTTCACAAATAAAACTTCTTTGTTAACTCTACACCCCAGTTCGTAATCCGTTTTAACTGAATATATACCATTTTTCGTTGCAGTCCAGGCAAAGATGTCCTTTCTATTAACCGCAGGCCTCTGTTGCTATATCAGGGCTACGTCCTTCGGACTAAAGAGCATCTCTAACTGCGATACATTCCAATCCCTCTGGTTAACGTCAACCAAAGCACTAACCTTACGATCGATATTCATAAGCATCTCTCTGCTCTCTGCATGTCGTGGAACAGGATTAGAAATCCACTTGTCCACCCATACCAATGTTTTCTCCCCATTGCCAATGACTCGTTTCAAACCTTTGCTTAGTAATTCTCTCCCAAATAGTATACTCCTCCAGGCATAGGAGTTCCGTGAACCCGTTGGAGCCGTCATGAAATCAGAGTTTACAAGATACCTAATCTTAAACACCTTGCTGAACAGACATTCCACGTTGTGTAATAATCTCCATGCATTTTTAGCAAGCAACGCCTAATTAAAGATGATCAGATCTTTGAAACCAAGGCCCCCAAACTTTTTTGGTAACGTTAACTTCTCCCATCCAACCCAGTGTATCTTCTTCTGTTGTTCATCTGAGCTATTCCAGAAAAAATTCATCATGATACTTGTGATCTTCTTACAGAGTTCCACCGGGAATCTGAAACATGACATAGCAAAGACTGGCATATACATTGCAACCGATTTAAGCAGTACCTCCTTTCCCCCTTGAGAGAGCATTTTTGTGTGCCATCCGGAGGTCCTTGCTAAAACCTTATCTTTAATATAGCCCAATAACTGTGTTTTAGATCCGCTCAGGTATTCTGGGAGACCTAGATAAATCCCTGTACCGCCTTCTTTTTTAATCCCCATCACCTGTTTGATGCCCTCCTTCCCATTCTCGTTGACTTTAGTCCCAAAAGTGATTGCAGATTTTTCCACATTGTTTTTTTGACCTGATATGCTTTCATAGACGTTGAGACAATCCATGAATTCTCTTGCTTGATTTTTCTCTGCTTTGCACATGAATAGACTATCGTCAGCGAACAGCATATTACTGATCTCCGGTCCGGTGGTGTGAAACTTAATGCCTGATAATCTTCCTTCACACACTGAAGTTTGAATAATGTGAATAAGAGCATCAGTGCACACGACGAAGAGAAATGGGGATAGAGGATCCCCCTGCCGAATCCCCCTTTCCGGTCTGATACATCCATACGGTCTACCAATAATGAGAACTGAGTATGTTACAGTTTGCACACAACTCATAACCCATTGCACCCATCTTGCTCGAAAGCCAAGAGCCACCAACAGATCTCGAAGGAACCTTCAGAGACAAAAGCTGATTGTGTTGGGGACACTATATCTGATTGATGGCACTTCAATCTTGCTACAAGATTCTTGGACACTACTTTATAGATAACTGAGCACAAACTGATTGGTCTCAACTCCGACATGGTTCTGGGATTTGTCACCTTCGGAATAAGAGTTATATGTGTAAGATTCCACTCCTCCGTAAACAAGCCTGTATCGAAAAAACTTTTAACTTCTTTGAATATATCTCCTTTGAGGCTTTCCCAGAACTGTTTAAAGAAATCCGCCGTGAAACCATCTGGTCCAGGTGCCTTCTCGCTATTGATAGAGAACACAGCATCTTTCACTTCCTCCATAGTGAGTTCCTTCTCAAGATCATTATTCATTCTCTCTGTCACCTTTGTTTGGAATCCCGGGCAAGCATGTTGAAAACTAACGGTTGAGAAGATCTGAAAAGATTGTTAAAATATCTTGATGCACTCGCGCCTTTATCCTCGTCTCTGAAATGTTCACGACCGTTTTCGTCCAGCAACGAATGTAGTCCATTTTTAAAACGAGTAAGTTTAACAGATGCCTGAAAAAACTGTCTTTTTGTCTCTCGAAACTAACCACTTATCTCTGCACTTTTTCCTCCAAAATTCCTCTTTGTTATGATACTCAACAGCAAGCTGGCCCTTAATCTCAGAGATTTTAGAAGATGATGGTTGTGGCAAAGTTTCCTCTGTATCTAACTCAGACCGGAGTTGCTTAATTCTTCTTTCAGCATTAGAAACGTTTTTTCGTTTCCACCCACTAATATTTTTCCTGCAGTTCGCCAGACGAATTAAGAACGAGTTGTCAGCTCTCGCTCTTGAGCTATTCCATGCCGTCCGTACCGTATCTATAAATGCCGGATCTTCTGCCCAACGTTTGTCATATCGTAACTGTCCCCGGAAAGGCTCTGTATCACCCACAAATCTCACCAACACGGGCCTATGGTCGGAGCCCAAACGATCGAGAAACCACTGATGAGCTTTCGGGAACGAATCAAACCAGCTCGTATTCCCAAAGCATCTATCCAGTTTGCAATGAACCCATTCCTTATTCTGGATACCCTTCCACGTAAAAGCATCTCCTGTCCCTCCCAAATCAATCATTCCACAATTTTCCAACATAGTGCGAAAGGATCTAAAGGCATCTGCACCACGAATAGCTCCACCAATCTTCTCATCATTAGACAGTATATCATTAAAATCTCTTATCCAGCACCACGGCTCTGATCGCGAGATACCTATCCTGGTAATTCGTTCCCACAGCTCTGGTCGTTTTTGTGTCATAGGGTGACCATAAACCCCAGTCATAAACCATTTTCGAGAATCTTTAGTAACTTCAATATCTAACACGTTTTTATCTTCCTGAAGGAAAACTAGATTCATGTTTTCCTTCCAAAAGATTGCAAGTCCACCACTCCGCCCAATTGGTTCCACCGTAAGTAAGTTCTTGTATCCGAGTTCTTTCTGTATATCTTGTAACCGTAACAATGTGTTTTTAGTCTCCATGAGGAATAGAATATCGGGAAAATGCTCCTTGCGCATCTCCCGAAGGTGACGAATTGTCCAGGGATTCTCCACCCCTCGATAATTCCAGCTCAAAATCCCCATTAATGTTTTGGCAGGTCCACTAGACCCGCTTTGTTTTGCTCAACTTTGAGACTTTTGGAGGATTCCCTGCTCTCTTCTCCCGCTTTTCGTTTTACAGGCAAACCTTGATCACCCGTTCCTGTTCTCATCCCACTTATACTCTGTTTTTTTCTGCTCCTTCCTGACTCTTGAATCCGGTCTTTTGCAGTATTTCTTTCTTGCTGGAGTTGTCCCAGACGAACTGGCCTCTGAGTACCCTATTCGGAAAACCGTAGAACAATCCAAGAAAGAGGGAGTACCACACTGACTTAGATTTTCCGAGACTCCCGCATCATTTAGAGTATATAAGTTTCCTTTCTCCTATATTCCATCTTCTGGATCCTTGAAATTTGTATCCACACCTTCATTCTCCGGGAAATGAAAGACCAAACCCTTCTCTTTGTCAACATCTCGTGAGACTGTAGGGAGTGGTTCCAATCTCAGCATAGATTTTTGTCCCATAAGATCCCCCTCAAGGTTTGCAATGGACTTCCTGACTCGATCTTCTCTTATTTTCCTTTCATCAATGTCTTGGACTTGAAGATAAAGCCGCATGTGCTCTAGTACCTCCTTAGCGATTTTTGGTTTCCCTGTTTTTGGATTCAGACCAACCTGTTCCTCGGTTAGAACTCCATAAAGTGGATCCCCGATCTGCAGCAGCACTTGTGGAGATGACTGGGATAATGAAACCCCTGACCCCTTACCCGTAGCAGTAGTCTGCCGGTTTGAGAGATTGAAAGGGCATCTTGCCTTCTTGTGGGTCAAGCGGTGACACTGGAAACACTTCTTTCGAACTCGTTCTTACTCAATATGCACGTGTTCAGTCTTTCCATTTAGAAGTTGTACAGCTTTAGAGTTACGTAAAGGCCAAGACACTTCCAACAAAATTCTTGCTCTTACAAAATCCCTACTCTGAGACTTTTTCGGATCAAAGGCCAGCACTAACACCTGCCCTATCTCCTCTGCAATTTCCATCATCGTATCCTCCGTATAATAGTTCACCAGGATATTGCGCATCCTGATCCATATTGAGAGAATCATGAGATAATCCTCTGGTGGATCTTCAATCCATCTTTCCACAACCACACACCAATCATCTTGGGTCCACACCCCCACTCTCAGAACATATTCCATGTCTTCCTCATTATTGAAGAAAAACTAGAACCACTCTTTGGACAAAGCCATACCACGGACGCGGCCAATTAAACCCCACGCTCTCGGTAAATCCCATATTGCTCCTTTAACACTTTGGTTTTCAGGATTCAACAAATGTCCCATAATACTCATTACATTCTTCTCATTAGATCTGTACCTTGGATGGTTAGACAACACCAATGGAGCATCATCGTCAATTGTCATTGCTTGAAGCGCTTTGTTTAAATCCTTCTCCATCTCTGTTTCAAACTCAACCTAGTGATCTTTTTGTTAGCCTGAAGAAGCTAACAATTTCACCTTCACAGAATAAGCCCCCGTCAAACTGGCTTCGAAAAATAGGTTAAACCCTAACTCCTCCACTCACCTTGATCTCGAAAAGAGAAAAAAAGATGGAAATATTGAAATTCCCGGCAGAAACAAGGAAACTTCTCCAGTACAAATCCTCCACACAAGGAAAGTCAAAGACTCTCTTTGAGAGAGCGGTACCTAAGCCCACAAAAGGGAAAAAAGGGGATTTGCAATACACTATATCAGTTTAATAACACATATATTGACCTAATATATATAATTTCTTATTGTAATGATCAAAATGATCAAAATATGTCACGACTACAACTCTTGGGTGTTTATTAAAATATGGACCTAATATAATGGTAAATCCATCTAATAAAAAATAATCAAATTGTTGGACTATATTTTCTATACCTAAAATACTCTTAATGAGAGTCTCTAAAATTTAAAAGAAACCAATGGCACAAAAAGTAATATGCTATGGTCCTTTTGGTTTTATTCATTTTTGTTTCCTGTTTTAATGGTATAAACTAGACCCGCGCGTCGGTGCGTGGGATATGATTAATATTTTTGCAATTAAAAACATACATTTATTTTATTTATAAATTCTTTTGATATAATTATAATTTAAAAAAAAATTAAAACTATACTTTAAAGTTATGGTGTGAATTTATAAATTAGTTTGTCGTACTATGAGCGTGGGGGATGATTTTTAAATTTTCATTTAAATACATCAATTTATGAATTTATAATTTTTGAAGATAATTATAATTTATAAACTTATTAGAAGAAAACAATAACATTAAAAAATAAGTTTGAACACAATACTTTACTAGACCCGGACCCGCGCGTCGGCGCGCGAGATATGATTAATATTTTTGCAATCACATGCATAATTTTATGATCTTTTTCCACTTTGGTGATATAATTAGAATTTATAAAATTATTAAAAGTAAACAATTACATAAAGTTCTGGTGTGTGTTAGTTTGTGAGTTTATTTTATGGCTTGATTAAAAATTTAGAGAAAGAAAGTAGTTTTACAAAGCAAAAAAAATTATGACTTACATCAATGTGATTGAGAGACAAGGCAAAGTTAATTTAAAAATTTACATCAATGTGATTGAGAGACAAGGCAAAGTTAATTTAAAAATAGAAACTTTAAGATACTAATATTTATAAAAAAATTTAGCTTAATTTATTCATATTTCTTAAGATATTGGACTTAAAGAAAAAATTATTGTTATTTCAAAATAATGTCACCGTTCAAATTTTTTTTAAGAAACTTTTTCTAATAAAGAAATTTGAAAACACTATCTTTAGTATCATAAACATACATATAATTTAATTTAACAATAATTTAATTAGTTATTATGTCTTCATATTTGGAATATTCTTTAATGCGAATTTGTTTTCTCATTTAGAAAGGAGATAATATTATAGAAATGCAATTAGTTAACAAAATCGTTTCTACTATTTTTTTTTTAAATTGTGGCTGGTGTAATTATTTTTATCATATTGATATCTAATCAATAATTTGATTTAATTACAGAATCTCTGATATTAAATATATTGTACCCAGATATTTTTTCTAAAGCTTTGTTATGGCAAATCAGAATATACTTAATTTTTTTTAAATCGTTTCCAGTATCATTTTTTTGAATTGTAAATATTTCATATAGTTTTAATATATACTAAGAGCGGATAATATTTATTGTTGATTTTTGTTTTCGTATTTTCTATTTTGTAAGTTATAATTTGAGAAATGTTGCTAATTTTATTTGTAATTTCACATTTATAAAAAAAAATATGTAGACGCGTTAATTTATTTGTTATTATTAATGTTATAGAATCAACCGTGCAATAATTAAATACTTTACCCGTTAGCTCATTTTATAGTGGTATAAAACTTTGCAAGTTTGATAATTAACCGTGCAATAAAAATCATTTCGTAAAAACATCAATCCCAACCAGTCCATTAGATTATCAAATAATGTAAATATTAAATAATATATAATATTTAAATTTATTAAACTAAAAGTTTTTATCTAATTATATATATGAAAATATATATATATATATATATATATATATATATTAGGATTTCCATTTTTCGTTTTATAGATGAATATTTATTTTAATATTTTCA
>OVBB01000880.1:0-17521 GCA_900406415.1 Isatis lusitanica
ATTCTACCTAACTTTTTTCCTAGAATATGAATTCTAGCATAGGCAGAATAGAAAACAAAATATTTTTAAAAAATAGTTTGTTTCTATAAAAATAGTAAAAGTATATTTTTCTGACTTTTATTTACATATTCTTTTCATTTAGATTTTTTTATATTTTAAAACAAGTTATTTTATATTTTTAAATCTTAATTAAGGGCAACATAGTCAAAATCAAGCCAAAAATACTAAAAGCATATATGGACAAATTCCTTTTCAATGTAACCCATTGAACCAAATCTCCTTTTCGTTTAATGAATCCTAAGATTTGCTAAAAAGAAAAATGCAATATTCGTTAACTTAAAAAAACAAAACACAGTCTTCAAAGGAAAAAAAAATAAAAGATGAGCCATCGTGTTCGATCTTGAAGTGGTAATTCTTTCTCAAGTGAATGTTACACAATTACACTAAAAACAATTCTCTACAACCAGGGCCGACATTTATTTCATATATTTAGGGCTAACCCATGTGTATTTGGCTTTCCCTCGAAATCGGCGCTGTATATAACCAAATCTAATTTCTTACAACAACACATAGATATTCCAATACGAAAGTCCACTATATGCAGTTCAACATGCATTACATTTGGTTACATTTAGTTACTTCCTACAAACGATTTTGCTTACAGTATAATAGAGATATTCGATAAACATATTATTAATTTATAAGTAATTAAGTTTTTGAAAGCAAATCCTAGATTTAATTAAAAATACTAACATTTAAGCCATTGTTTTATTTTAATAATTGACCAGTTTCTAATGATACATTTTATTGTTAGTACATTTTGTTGTTAGTTTTGTAATCACCAACAACTAAATTATGTTTGTTTTATAGTTTATTCATTATAAAATTTGAAATGATTTAGAAAGATTTAAGTTTTCATTAAGTTTTTGATGATTTTGAGTGAATTAAGAAAGTTATTATGATTTTTTAAAAATACTTTAGAACTTATCTAAAAATATTAACCGTAGATTTTTATATTAAGAAACTTCACCAAAACACCATAAAATTACAACAAATCTGATGTAATCAACTACTTAAAAATAATTTAAATATAAAGAATTTTAAATTCACAAGTTCAATGATACTAAATGATTGATATCGTTCACTTTAAATCCTAGACTGAATAAATATTTAGTCAGTTGAAATTTTCATAATTTTTTTCCGATATAACAATCAATTATTGAAATCAGTTTGTCATTGTTAACAACCATAAAAACAAATATGATTTAGTTTAAAATGAATTATTGTCATTGGAACCTATTTTTCTTTTCCCCCCGAAAATTAGGTATATTGATATCATAGAGAGTTTACAATATACATAAACATTCTCAATACACTTATTGACATAAACTAGATGAGCTGCTGAACTCCGCGCGATGCGTGGAGTCGTATACTATTGGTGAGGTATATATTTTTAATTTCTTTTATATTGTATCATAAAATTACTTATTTTCTAATATTTGAATATATTTTTTTCTTTTATATATATTTTAAGAACTATTCAACGATTATTGTATATGTAATTTTCCTAAATTCCTCTATTGAACATAATATATGTGAATTAGCAATTATACTATTAAAAGAAAAAAAAAGTGTTTATGTTATTTAAGAAAGGAGGGAATTGCAAAGCTTTATTCGCTGTATTTGTTTTGCACTCCGCGGCACTCTTCTGGTTCAATCCTTTTCACTGTATCAAGTGTGTAAATAATTAATATAAAACATCTACGTTTTATGTTCCTGCAGCATAAACATTGATTTCTGTAATATATAACTTTTTACCTTTTTGTGATTTCGCTCCCATTGGTTTGGTGTCTTTCTTTTCTGTTGATAGCACTTTATCTTATTCGTAATCTGTAATAGAGTATTTATAGTTATGTTGTTTATATTTACAATTTATAAGAAGTAAATAAATATTGGTTTAACACACTTATTTTCAGTTGGAGGTAGTCCGCGGAAAGCCTCTTTGTACACATTATTTGTGACGTACTGGTTTTTCTGGTTGCTTTTTGTGGTATCTAGCACTTTCAGCCCCTTTGGTGTGGTCACTCTCGAGAGTGCGACGTATAGTTGTCCGTGGCTGAAGAGCGGTTGAGGTAGGTACAAAGCGACATTTTTTAGAGTTTGTCATTGGCTCTTGTTGATAGTCATGGCGTACGAAACTCGGATAGGGAACTGCCACCTCTTAAGGTTGAACGGGTGTTCAGTATCATTAGGAGACAATATTATTCTGGGAATCAATACTTTCGACATCTCCTTTGTTGGGGTGAGCATCTCCGCTTCGATAACTTTATTCTCTATGTGGGTCACAATTAGCCTCGTCCCGTTGCAAAGACCTTTTTTGGATGGAGGTTTCTTATGAGCATTATCGGTGCCCCAACTTTTAGGCAGAGACGGTGTGATGGAATTCCAGGGAACTCTAAAGAGTTCAAGTACTCCAATGGGTAAGACATCTGGATTTTGTCTTCCTTTGACTCGTCTTCGCCTACGCTATCGGCACTGAAGTACTCTTGTTGTAGTCCAAGTAACGTAGATATTATATGACTATTTATCTCGTCCACTATCTCGTTTCTCGGTGTCAATATTGTCCGGGCCCTCCGTAAGTATCTCCCTTTTTCGAAACGTTTCTGTTATGTCCGGGTAAATTGATCCACATAACACCTCCAATGGATTTTTATCGTTAGGGAGCATTAACGACTCATCCATTTCGATTTCGTCCTCCTCCTGATATCCTTCTTTGTCAATAAAAACATTTATTAAAAAACAAAACAAAAATCTGTAAAAATGAATATAGTCTAGTTGTTGATTGTTGATTGTAGTAGTGGTAGTGCCATCGAAATATCTAATGACTCCAAAAGTAAAAAGTAAAAACAGTGAGTTTACAAAATACATAAACATCTTCAATACACTTATTGACATAGGTAACAAAAATTGAAACAATAAAAACATTTATTAGAGAACAAAAAAAAAACTATAAATGATTGTAGTATCATTGAGATGACTCCAAAAGTGAAACAATGAGTTTAAAACAGTTTATACCATGCACTATATTCATTTTTTGCATCTGAATCCATATGAACTTTTTTTTTTTTCAACAAATTTATTGCATGGTTTCAATCGTTTAAAATTTTTATTCAACACATAAAATTGGGTGACCGCGGTAAATAAAAAGGAGTTGGAAAAAAAAAAACAAAAAGTAAAAAGGAGTTACGAAGAGCTGGGCCTGCCCGCCAAAACGAAAAACGAACTGGGCCTTATGGGTTGATTGTTCTCTAGCCGCAAAATAATAATAAAATAACAAAAAAACCCTAAACGAAATTCGCGAGAAAAAATAGTCTTTGTTGAGATCGCCGTTTGGATCGGCCATCGGGAAAAAAAAAGTGTAAGAGAAATCTGAGGAGATAACCAAACTGAATTTCTCTTCAGCAAAATTGAGTTTTTTTCTTCTGACGAACGGAAGAAAGAGAGGAAGACGCTTCCACGTAGTTTCCATACTATTGGCCTTAGTTTTGTCCGAATGAAATCATTAATTTCCCAGAAGGAATGACGAGTAGCTCGTCATCTAAGAAACAAGCTCAAGATCAGCCTGAAACCAGCGAACCCACTTTGAAATCGCTGAGAACCAAGATGACCAAATCCGATGAAAAGGTTAAGACTTTTTTTCAGTTTCTTTTATCGAAATTTGGCATTGTTCTGTTTTGTAAGCTCTTCAGTTTTAGTGTGAGATTGAAATCTTAGCCAATTGTTTTGATGAATCAAAAGGTTGGGGAATACTAAAATATTCTCTCTTTTTTGTTTCTTTCTTACGTTTTAATCCGACAGAAGAAGCTTAAAGACATTGAAATAAGCGTTCCAGTTGTGTATGGTAATGTTGCCTTCTGGCTTGGGAAGAAGGCTAGCGAGTAAGTCTTCTATGAAGATGCTAAAATAGTATTGTTCCAAAGTCAACGACTTTTTCGAATATTTCCATTTGGGTTTTTAATTGGTTTCTCTTTGTTTCTTTTGAAAATTTACGTAAATTTCTTAATTCCCAAAATAAAAGTTTATATATTTACAATACTCTTTTACAAAAAATGTTTGTTTTCATGAATTTGTTTGCCTTATCTTTCTGCAGATATCAATCTCACAAATGGGCTGTATATGTTCGCGGGGCAACAAATGAAGACATCAGTGTTGTAATAAAGAAAGTTGTTTTCCAGCTTCATTCTAGTTTCAACAACCCGACAAGAGTCATCGAGGAGCCACCATTCGAGGTATCCGAATCTGGTTGGGGAGAATTCGAGATTGCTATTACATTGCATTTCCACAGCGATGTCTGTGACAAGCCGTTGAGTTTGTAAGTCACATTTTGATATTCTCTTTATAGCATGTTCGTTGTTGGAGCAAAAAACATTTACTTACGAGTTATAGTTGTTTTGGGTACAAAACAGATATCATCATTTAAAGCTATACCCAGAAGATGAATCAGGTCCTTTGACAATGAAGAAGCCTGTGGTTGTGGAATCTTACGACGAGATTGTGTTCCCTGATCCTTCAGAGAGTTTTCTAGCGAGAGTTCAGAATCACCCGGCTTTGACGTTTCCAAGATTACCCTCTGGTTACAACTTGCCTGCTCCTAGTATGTTCTATCTTGAGCTTTTCTTATTCTTTTTTAGTTGTTCATGTCTTCCAAATGTGTATATTTACACAACCTAAATTGTTGAATAGTGCAACTCGATGATAGTGGAAAAAAGAAGAGAGGTGATACTAAAGATCATAGTTTGGGACAATGGTTCACGAGCTTCTCTGAAGCTGACGAGTTGTTACAGCTCGCGGCTGCTCGTCAACAGGTATACAAAGATGGAATAAAGAAAGATATGTATATGCATTTTATTCGGTGTATGTTTTGATGATTTGGTTTAATTTTCTGTTGGATAGGTTCAAGCTCATATTGCGAAACTCAGGAGACAAATAAGTTTGCTAGAGGGACAGAATCAGACCATCAAAACAGGTTCTGATCCGTGAATCTGTAGCCAATTTCCATCGATTGGCTTTGTTGTAACATATGTGTATCAGTATTAGCATAGAGGTTTTTTTTTACCATTTACTTGTCTTTTGTACTGATAAACATCAAAAGATAAGTTGAAAAAAAACTCTCTAGGGGTTGATAACTAAATATCCTCATTCAAGTCCAGGGATCGACCGGGGCTTAACCAAACCGGTATCTGGTCTATAGTAGCCGGTTTTGGGATCTGGTATCCACGATGGCTTCTCTACGTTCATTTTCGCGGCTTTCTTCTCTGTTGGCTTCTTCAACTCTTCTCCTCTCACCACTTTAGCTTCTCCTTGTGAAATTTTCGTTGCGTAGCCTCTTCTACGATGATCATAACAAAAACACCATCATGCTTGTAAACAAAATATAATTTAAATCATCAAAAGTAAAACACCATCATGAAATGGTTTGATACTAATGTCAGTCCTTAACTCCTTATTATCATCCAAGTAGTGGACTATAATGTCCAAAACACAATATATCTCTGGAACTAATGATGATAAAAAACGGTTTGATCCATTTGAGCATTACAAATATTGATTTCAAGATTGGAAAATAAAGAAGATTTACCGTGAAATCGTGTTTGAGATGTAAATAAGAGAGACGTCTATATAAGGACAGAGAGTTTGAGCAAATTTTTTGAATCAAACTTTCTGAAAATTAATGTTGATAGAGAAGAGCTTTACTTTATATCCAAGAGAAGCCAGGCGTTGCATATCTTGTCTTCCGGAAAACAACAGTTTAAGGAGAACAACAGTTTCAGGGATTTTTTGTTGTTGTGTGTAATCAGGCTCGTGGCATCCCCGCGCCGGAAAGGATCTGACACACGCTTTTTCACTGCCAAGTGTGGGCCTCCTCCTCTCTTCCTCTGCCGCCATGTTATTCACATCACTGTTTGCTCTCCTAACAAGAATATGTCGGAAGTTCTTCATTGTTTACAAATGGATTTGAAGTTTATTAGTTTTGGTTTCTTTGGATGATGGAAGGAAAGTGATTTGTTTTCGTGGGGCACATTTGCAGAACGGACAAACTGTAGCGATCAAGAAGATAAGACTTGGTAAACAGAAAGAAGGTGTGAATATAAGTACTCAAAGAGCTTAAGCATCCTCACATAATCGTGTTGATATATTGATGCCTTTCCTCACAAGGAAAAGTTGCACCTTGTGTTTGAGTTCATGGAGACTGATCGAGATTCTAATATGTTTCTCTCCCCCCGCTGACGTCAAGTCTTACCTCCAAATGGCACTGAAAGGTCTTGAATATTGTCATGACAAATGGGTTGTGCACAGGTACTACTAACTGCTTCTACTTAATCCTACACAAGTTCTGCTTGGATTTACACTGATTTGATTATTGCTCGTGTGTTCAGAGATATGAAGCCGAACAACTTGTAAATAGGACCTAATGGACAACTGAAACTTGCACGTATATTTGGTACTCACCAGGTATTCTGTTTGTGTGTGTGTGTGTGTGCATTGAAATTTATTCAGTATCTTTGCTAGATGGTGTAGAGCACCTGAACTTCTGTTTGGTGCAAAACATTAAGGTGCTGCGGTTGATGTTTGGGCTGCTGGCTGCATTTTCGCCCAACTTCTCTTGCGTAGACCTTTTCTTCAGGTGAGCTCCTGTTTTTGTGTTCATGATCCACTTGGTCTGTTTATTTTTTTTCTCTAGCTTACTTATTCTCCACTGCAGGTAAACAGTGATATTGATCGATTAAGTAAAATCTTGCTGCCTTTGGGACCGCTAAAGAAGCTCACTGGCCCGATATGTTCTCTCTAGATTTGCCTGGCCTGGTTGTGACAGGAATTGTGGAGCTGCCTGTATTGTGCGTGATCATAGGGGAACTACCTTACTTCATATAAATTACAGAATATCCTTACCTCTTGTACCTTCATTGAATCCTTCTCTCATGGTCGGACATTTGTAAGCATATTCGGATCCAAGAATCCAAGTTATTGACATTCGCTTTCCGCTACACCAATTTTATGAATTACAGAACATAGCTAATTCGTGATTGTCTTCTGATCAAAAGTGAACACAACAGTTGTATTAGCCAAAACAAAAAGGTACCATCATTTATAGATGCTTCTCAATCAAAAATTTTGCAGATATACATACTCACAAGAAAAAAAAGGAAAACTCAATGCTAAGCAACACCGATGATGAGATGTGTGATTATCAAGTAGTGTCACCACCGCCTAAGAAGGCGAAAACACGTCTCTTAAAAATGCGTGCTAAATCTGTGATTTCCGAATCCCTCATTCTCTCAACACTGCTTTCAGGTTGTCCACGTAAGTTTCTTTTACGGGACAGTCTTGTGGCTGCATCAACCGTTAGACTCGCCATGTCTCTGCTCTTTGTTAGTTCTCTTAGAATAGTACAAGAGCTTGACGAACCAGAGACAAGTCTGTTTAGTAGTATTAATATCTCTCTTATCAATAGTGTCCTGTGCCACCACCAAGTCCAAAAAAAATAGTGTTAAAAACAAAATAAAAGCAGAGTATATTATTTTACATGTGAATCACCGGGTGTGAGTGGAATATACAGACCTCGCTTTAAAAATTTCTGCGTTTGGATGGGACTCGGTTGATTCCGAATCTATTTCAGCTGCTAAAAGATGGAGAATCGGCATTAAGAAGTTGGTGTCTTGAGGTAGTTTGTGACTTGAGAGTAGTTCATAGCCCGAGTTTCCTGAAGAAGCTGCTAAAGCCAAGATCATTATTACATTCCGACAGAGTTCCAGATCCTGAAAATTCAAAATCAACCAAAAGCTCTGTTAATTAATCCAATTGCAGTAAACTGATACTTTGACATGAGGAGTTGTATTTACCTCTGATGTCTTTCTGGGAGAAGTTAGACAATCTGCTAGACCTTCAAAGATCTTACCAAATGCTTCCACAGCAAAGAGATTTTCTTGGCTGTCGTTCCCAGAAGGTGATGATTTCTTTTCTTCGTGAAGAGAGTCAAATCTAGCTAATAGTTTAGGACCTTTCCAAAAAACGGAAAATAAAGATATTCAATGCTTTTAGGATAGATATAATAGGTCGCAACTTTTATGAAATCATAAACAAATTCACCTCAAACTTACAGTTGAGCAGCAGGAAGAAAAGATGAATAGCTCCTTTACGCACACGTAAGCCAGCTTCTTTTCTTAAAAGTAACGAAATGCTCTCAAACACTTCCTTCGAGATAAAACTGACCAATGAATAGAATTATCGTTATATGAATGCATATGTTAGCAGAGACCCGAATAAAGAAAGAGGTTCGAGTGCTTACGTTTCTCTCTGGGTAAAAGCATCAGCTCTCATCACGATTATGTTCATTATCGACACTGCTTCCAATTTCACATTCTCTTCGGTTCTTCTACTAGCAATCTGATTCATCAATTCAAACAGAGAATACCAGTTTGCATCCCAGCTTGGCTGAGCTTCATCAGCATCTCCTTGGCTCTTCCTGCTTGTCTCTGCATCAGATCTTCCCCGAAATGGGATATCACTCGAGGGAAGTGACTCTCCAATGCTCAAGTTACTCTTCCTTCTACCTTTGTATCCATGAAATTCGGCGACCTCAGAAGAGCTGGCCTCATCATCTGTGATATTGTCCCTGATAGAGTGCACTGGAAAGATCAAATCAAAGTTCATAAGAATGCTACAAAGACTGTATTTTGTAGGAAAAAGAGCTCAAAAACCTATTTCTGGAACTTAATATTAACTTCATATAATAACGGATCATGGAAACAAACAGCTATTACAATCAATGCTTTTTGTTAAACGTAAAATTTTAAAGCAAAGAAACATTAGTGAAAATAGAAAACTAACCGCAGATAGAGAGAGTAGATACCTGGCTCCAAATCTCTCTTCAACACCACATACATGTTCCAACAGCACATGTAGTACATGCAGAGATCTATGAACAAGAATGGCCTGCAGAACAGACAAATGAATCAACCCACCAAAAAAGGAGAAAATAAAGGAGATCCAGAAACTATTAATTGCAGATAAAGCTTTGAATCTCAATCCGACTTACATTTTCCGCCTTACAAAGACCGAGTAGTGGCTCAACCAAGGTCTTTAAATTTACAAACCCATAGCTGATCTGCCGCAGACATAGGCAGTTCAATTATATATTACAATGATGACCGATAATATACACACCGACAAGCCTAATATTTGAACCTTACCTTTGTTACAGCAGAGTATAAATGATATACTTTTTCAGACTCCAAGGCTTTAGAAGATTGCATATCAGACAAGGTTTTGGCTCCCTGCCTGTCTTTTTCTTGGCGAGGCGTACTAACGTTCATAAAACTAAAGAGAATCTGGAGATCTGTTGAACAAGCCAATAGCAGCTCCGAGATCAGATTTTTCCTTGGGTCCTGGTAATTTGAGGTGCGCCAGATATCCAGCAGTTTCTTCGAAAGGTCAGAATGACCTGCCAGATCCGCTTGAACACCAGTGGTCTTGAAGCCTGACTTATGCCAACGCAAGAATAATGAACAGAAAAATTCCAAAAAGTTCTGAAATTTTAATCCAAAACAACAAGACTTTAAAATCTTCAATGCCAATATCTACATATACATACTTGTTCCATCATCCACCCTAGCTGCAGAATCGATCTCTGCATAGTTCACAGAAGTTGCAGCAGCTGGTTCCCTGTTTCACAAGACGTTTTCCTTAGACCATCATTTAATGATTCGTAAGAGAAAATTAAAGTGCCAAGCTAATGAATGGATAGCTCTGATTCCACCATTGCATTTCATTGACTTAAATGTTGTCAAAACGATGAGAAGGCAAAGAAAAAAAAGAACTGGACCCTAAATAACAGGAGAACCATATTCACTCACAAGTTTGTTCTCTTAGAAGCATGAAGAACTGTACCATCTCTCCCTTTAGAAGCAAGTTTACTTTTTCCCTTTTTGAGCTGAGAAAATTCTTGTTCCTGGAACAACCATCAAATATTTTTTTTAAACATTTTCAAAGATTAAACAGCTGAAAAATCAAAAAAGATATACAGGAACCTTATCCAGCAACTGCTTCGAGACACGTCCAAGCTCCTTCTGTTATCATATACCACCGAAGAACAACATGAGAGAACACACACACAAGTAGCAGCAATATCCTTCGTAATCACAGAGACGCAAAACCAGCTAACCTTTAACCGATCAATTTCGAGATCTTTATCGCTATCATCGCGACGAGTCGAGGAAGTCGGAGAGATTGGCCTAACAGCAGCCACCGAAGAGTTGGAGTAATCAGCTAACGCGTCACTAAAACCGCCTACTCTTTGAGAGAACACTCTCGGTGGAGAGTAAGGATCACGAACTGGAATCTTCCTCCGTTGTTGTCCCGTGGACTGTAACTCCACAGCGTGAGTTAAAGACGATGTCATCGGCTCCGTCGGCGCCGGAGCCTGTACAACCGCTGGCACAGGCGGAGGTAACTGAGTAAACAGAAGAATCTGTTCGACTTTTAAGGCATCGTCGACAAAGTCATCACTCCAATCGTCTATTTCCATCGCTCTCTCTCTCTCTTTCTCCCTGAAAAGCTAAGTGAGAAACCGAGAGAGAGAGGAAATCAAAAACGGCACTAGTGATGACCCGACCCGAAAACCTGAAACCCAATAATCCAATAACCGTAACCCGAACTGTCTACTGGATCGTTAATGGACTACTTAAGTTTATTTATGTAAACATCCTTTTAAACTAAACACCTTTAGATACCGACCCCGATAGTTTACTTTAAAAAAAAATTAGATTATCTAATTAAGCAAAAGAGAGAAAGGGAAGGGTTTTTGGGATTTTTTGTTTACGCACAGCTCTGATATAAGATCGAATTCGCGACTCGTTTCTTCTTCTGCTTCATCGAGGAAAAAAAAAATCAGCCATGGCTGCTCTTCAATACTTGGAATCTCTGAAAAATTCGCATCCAGAACTCAATGAATGGTACAATTCCCTCGCAGATCTGTATCAGAAAAAGCTATGGCATCAGCTCACCCTTAAGCTCGAGCAGTTCATCGCTCTCTCTGTCTTTCAGGTACTTTTTTTCTTATCTCTCCTAGCTCTCTTTCGTTTGGTAGTGGTCCTTGTGGATTTAGGGTTCATAGATCTCGAGAAAGTTGGGTTTTTTACTTCCGAGTAACAGAGTCCATAGATCCGTTTAGACGGTGATAAGCTTTTTGTATTGAGTTAGGGTTTATTTGTGTGAACCTAAACTTGTTTCCTTGTTATAATGTAATTTTCAGGCAGGCGATGCTTTAATACAGTTCTATCACAATTTCATCACTGACTTCGAGACGAAGATAAATCTCCTCAAGCTTGCGCATTTTGCTGTGGTTGTCTCCCGGCAGTACGCTGAGAAAGAAGCTGCAGTTAGCTACCTTGAAGGAGTGATTGAGAAGCTTAAAGCCACTAAAGAGCCTCGGATAACTGAGCCGATCATTTATATAGAAACGCAGAAGGCTTTGTTCAAGCTTGAGCAAGGTGATCAGAAGGAGTGCAAGAAAATCTTGGACGATGGGAAGACTTCTCTTGATAGTATGACTGACATTGATCCATCGGTTTACGCCAATTTCTATTGGGTGTCTTCTCAGTACCACAAGTTCCGTCAAGAGTTCTCTGATTTCTACAAAAGTGCTCTACTTTATCTTGCGTATACGTCTGTGGAGGCACTCTCTGAATCGTTTAAGCTGGTATGTCCTTGTCATGTTGCTTATCTTGTTCTAATGTTTTGCTTATTAGGTTTCCTGTTAGTTATAGTGGATGATGAAATTGGCGAAGTTTAGAGTAAAACCTGAGAAAGAGTGCTAATTACTTAGCTTCCCTGTATTCACTGATCATTTTTGTGTCTTTCAGGATTTGGCTTTCGATTTGTCACTTTCAGCTCTACTTGGTGAAAACATCTACAACTTTGGGGAACTGTTGGCCCATCCCATTGTAAGTTCTCCATCATCCTCAACAGAAGCTATTGCAAACTTTTCCTTGTAGATTAGAGGTTTCTTATTGATCTCTTGTTGCTCGGGGAACATGGAAAACAACTTCTAGCTCTCATGTGATAGTTCTGCTTGGAATCGTAGAGGGATTTTTCATGTGATAGTTCTGCTTAGAATTGTAGAGGGATCTCTTACAATATATTACTATTTTATTTATGACAGTTGAAAAGTCTCCTTGGAACAAATGTGGAATGGCTTTACCACATTCTCCAGGCATTCAACCATGGTGATTTAGTTCAGTATCAAGAACTGTGCCGTGTTCACCAGGCATCCTTGGTTGCCCAACCAGCACTGGTTGAGAATGAGAAGAAACTATTGGAAAAGATCAACATTCTCTGCCTTATCGAGATCATCTTCAGGTAACTTTCTCGCTAGGCAATAGCATCTCCCACCGTTTCACACAATTAGAAAAACCTTGTGCTAATACAGATTACTTTTTAATCTACTACAGCCGACCTGCTGAAGATAGGACTATTCCTTTAAGTGTCATTGCTGAGCGCACTAAACTATCCATCGAAGATGTTGAGCACCTTCTCATGAAGAGCCTTTCTGTAAGTAGTTTCTTTTTACCTCTCTCTCTCTCGTTTCATGCAGCTACCATTTGCATTTTCTTATGGCCATGGAGAGAGTTTTGTCTAGTGGCCAAGATAGAGATCATCACTTGGTTAGGAAATAACATAGAAACATCATTATATCGTCTTTCCAATGTTGATCAGAGAACTGGGAACATTCTTGACTCGATTCTATCGTGGCGTATAGACATAAAATCACGTTGTTTGTGTATGCTTATGATTCTGTAGAATCTAACAAGTGACAATGAATGATGCAGGTGCATCTGATTGAGGGCATTATAGATCAAGTGGATGGAACAGTTTATGTCTCATGGGCGCAACCAAGAGTTCTGGGGATTCCACAGATCAAGTCCTTGAGGGATCAACTGGACAGTTGGGTCGACAAAGTTCACACCACTTTGCTATCCGTTGAGGCCGAGACACCAGATCTTGTTGCGGCATAAGGTTCTTCCTTTCGAAGCTACTGATTGTAACTTCCTCTGGGATTACAATGCAAGTTCGTTTTATTTATTTCAGTGGTAGAAGTTACAATTGCTTTGGATTATTGTTCCATTTTCAAGATTTCTTCCTTTTAACCCGTTTCTTGACGCTATAATGTTGCAAATGGACTCGGAGATAACAAATCAGATTAGAGTCAGAGAACGTGATTTGTGTTTCTTATGTTTTGAATCTTGAAAAAATAGATAAATAGGAAAGCAAGAGGAAGAGGAGCTGAGATAAATTCAAGGGAAAAGAGAAAATTAATGTTCCTTAATAAACAGATTACCGTTAATTATTAACACAGTTTTAAAAGTCCAAATCGTAACTTCGCCTGAGCTATACACAGATGATTTTTGGTTGGCTGCACCCAACACTCTGTGCTCTCCTCTGTAGAACTTTAACGAACGAAAGTCTAAACAATGTGTTCAAGAATGTGTTCTGTTGGCATATTCTGTTGGAACAATGTCTTCTGCTTATGTGGTGGTGATGGATAAGTCATAAGAAGATACACACGAGGGATTCTCAGAATAACTTTGTTAACAAGCCAAAGAAAAGTAAATGGGAAATGGAAGAAACGCTGCATTCTAAGGAATGGGACCATGTGTGACCATTGTGTGTCATTGACGGCATATTGTTTGTTCAATGTTGGAAAAATATCGGACATTTTTTTCTTTTGGAGAGAAACGAGTTCGGTCCATAGCTTTCCTTTCTAGAAAGCCGTCATATAGTTCCGGAATGCTTTTGAAAGTTGAGACTTTTGATTTTATATGGGTGTCGAATTTGAATGTTTGTTATCCCAGCTGTAAACAGATTTTTATTTTTATTTTTTCTTCAAGGACGCACTTAATTTAGAGTTGTGGACCTTTCAATTCATATCGTGTAGACTGAGTTTAAAACCTTCGATCTCTTGACTCTTTTGCCGCATAGGTCGTGAACGTGAGTGGTACAGAAGAAGGGTTACTGTATTATTAGAGTTAAAACACCTGACTACCTGAGCTAACTTATGAGTAACATAGTGACCTGGTGCTTGATCATTATAAGATCGAAAATCATCTTGACTAACTATTTTGATTAGCAGTAATGCTTAAGTCACTTGTTTGGATGAAAACGACAAATTTTTGGTTGTGCTGCTACCCTGTTGATAGTTGCTTAATGCTGTTGATGAATGATGAGAGGTTTTGTTACCAAAGTCATCGCTGTGTTGATTGTATCGTTCATCAGTACTATTAGTACTAGCTTAGCTCTTGCTGAGAGGTTTTGTTACCAAAGTCATCGTTGTGTTGATTGTTATCAGAAAAAAAACTAATGTCTCTTATATCATACTAGCTCTTGCTGAGGGGAGTGACGACTACTAACTTATCGTCGTCGATATGATTATTGTTTCAGACATGTTAATATATATAATTATATAAAAAAATATGCTGCAATATTTTGCAATGAGTTAAGTAAAAAAATTTCCTAAAACTACTGATAGACGATTCTTTACAAACTCGAATTATTTTTAATGAAGGATAAATTTGGATGTTAAAAATTAAATATAATTAAATTCGTAAGGGTTCACGAAAAATATGATAGCTTAGTGGTTGCGAGCTTTCACGTAGATACGTATGTCGTCAATATGATTATTGTTTCAGACATGTTAATATATATAATTATATAAAAAATATGATGCAATGTTTTGCAATGAGTTAAGTAAAAAAATTTCCTTAAACTACTATAGACGATTCTTTACGAACTCGAATTAACAAAAATAAAATAATTAATTGGGGCGCCAATTTACTTTTTAATTACTTTTGTTGCTAAGGAAATTTACAGAAAATATTCATATAGTCGACGCCGTTCATGTTAGGAAGCCATGAGGCCGCCACAATTATATACATGATCCAATGAATGCGACCAAAGACGAAATCCATAAGCCAAGAAACCAATTACTTCAGAATCAAATCCAATTTAAGTATTTAATATAAACATTATATTGGGTTTCCCTCTTCTCTAGTAACCAAAATCAAACAAGTTGACCCAAAAAAAACATTGACTCAAAACATTAGAGCCATGTTTACCATCCCAAGAAACAAAAGCAAAAAAAAAAAACCGGTCAATTAATTAAAATAGAACAAACTGAACCGGACGGTTAAATAAATCAAGCTTCTAAAAAACCGGTCATCCTAAGAACGGAGTTCCGGTGACGATTCAGGTCTCTTCCTTTAAGAGTACAAACGGAAAATGCTATTTGCTCTTTCATTCTTCTTTCAATTATAACATGTGGAGGAGTCTTATCCTCCTCCTCCTCCTTCGTTTCCCATTCCATACGCCGGAAGTTATTAGCCGGAATATTCACCGGAGATGTCTTCTTCGCCGTCACCCGCCGTGTTGTGGTCTTCTCGTCGTTTCTGACGTTATACTTTGGTATTGTGGATTGCTCGGAAAATATAATGTCTGATTCTTGAAATTCTTCCGACATTGGTTTTCTTGTCCTATACTAACTCACAAGGTAAGCACGAAGTATAACAAAGATTTAATGGAGAGAAAAATAGTTTATACTTTCCCGAGAAAATGAGGAGAAATTATCTATCGATGAGGCTGGAGAAGGAAATATCACAATGGGGAAAATGAAATTTATAGACTGAGACGTATGTCGCAAAAAGAGAATATTTATGTCTTACACGTAAGATCTACGTATATAAATGTGTACGTATATACATGTGTTTGTATATATACGTGTACGCGTAGGTAAAATCTTGTGTTGCATACGATCTTGCTATGTGAACTACGTGGAAGCTTCATCTGAACTGAAGCTTCATCATCACTGCATTGCCATGCATAATCAAATAATTAGCCAAAAGTAATTATTTTGACTTTATTGATTAGTTATTCATGATTTCCATTATGTTCCGATTTTACAAGGACAACAACTAGGCTAAGTTTTCTATTACCATAACTAAATATCCATGCATTGATTAACATTTTACAAGAATGATTTTAGGCTCGTGTAAATTAACTGTAAAAGTGTTATAAATACAAAAAAAACATTTTATATATTGAATAATAGCAAGTAATATAATTAATCTGATTTGATTATATAGTCATTGATCAAATGTTAAGAACTGCTGAATGACTAAAAATGTATTCGTAAAATTGTATGATTA
This sequence comes from Isatis lusitanica, assembly GCA_900406415.1. Lineage (NCBI taxonomy): Eukaryota > Viridiplantae > Streptophyta > Magnoliopsida > Brassicales > Brassicaceae > Isatis > Isatis lusitanica. Next base: position 16,257 of record OVBB01000880.1, read on the forward strand.
ATTAACAAAATCTTGTCAAACCAGGGAGCTATTTTGCCGTCTTGTGGAATTTACAAATTGGGAATCTGAATTATTTAATGAGGATATTCTTTGATTAATGATTCGTGAATATTTGAAGCTAAATTATTAATTATCTGTAACAACAAAATCACAATGATTGGGAAAGAAGCTTTAGTCGGTGTGAAGCCTAAAAACGCAATCCGCGAGGCGCGTCCGGGGGAAACGCATTACGCGTTTTCCATCTCAAGTCACGCGTGTAAGTGTTTACACGTTCAATCCAGTTCCATCCACTTGTATTTCAACACCTGTCAATGTGTCATTACATAACCTCCTTAAGTTATCTAAACGTCCGCCAAAAATTTAACGTCACCGAGGTTTGGGTTCTTTAAGCGTTCCCACGTGTTAGTTTTATCCACAACAGTCGCTTTCCTGTGCGATTACGTGGGTGTGTTAGTTAACGGCATATTCTTTTTGTTGCATGAAAATTTTGCATCTTATGTTGGTGCTTTTTAAGAAACAAACGACAAATCGTCGCGAAGGCCAATTCAAGAAGTGACTATTGAGTGTAACGGATTATTTCTCATTAACTCTGTAAAAATGTACAATATACATATATATATGACCGGTTTATGCTAAGGGAAACTAAACCATGATCAAATCACTGGTTAAGCTAAAGGAGACTTAACCAATGTACAATATACATACTAATACCCCCCCCTCAAACCGAATCTGCCGCAAGATCAGAACCAGAAGTGGAAGCCTCGGAAGAAGGCGGCAAGAAGAGGTTTGAAACAGACATTCGCTGAAGAATCGAATGAAAGGGACCTGAGTGAAGAGCTTTGGTAAGGATATCAGCATGTTGATTAGAGCTCGAGACATGAAACAACCGTAGGAAACCAGACTTCACTTGATCCCGAACGGTATGACAGTCAATCTCGATGTGTTTAGTCCTCTCGTGGAACACGGGATTATGAGCAATATGCATTGCAGACTGATTATCACAGTAGAGCTTTGCAAAAGATTGGACTGGAACACGAAAGTCACGAAGCAATTGAGTCAGCCAGATAAGCTCACACGTAGCCAGAGCCATGCTCCGATACTCTGTTTCGGTGCTGCTGCGACTCACAGTCTGTTGTTTCTTAGACTTCCAAGTGATCAAAGAGGAACCTAAGTAAACACAGTACCCAGTGATAGAACGCCGAGAGTCAGGACAGGTAGCCCAATCTGCATCAGTAAACGCATTAAAGCAGATTTCATTATCAGCA
>OVBB01000883.1:0-17509 GCA_900406415.1 Isatis lusitanica
CAGAGGTTTAGTTCTGCAACTGATGATAGCAGAGACATGTCCTTTCACGACCCTGAGAGAGTTAAGGTTAGGCAGTATGGAAAGTCGTGTAAAGAGCTCACAGCACTTTTCAAGAGCCAAGAGATTCAAGCTCATAAAGGGTCGATTTGGAGCATTAAGTTCAGTTTGGATGGGAGGTATCTTGCTACTGCTGGTGAGGATTGTGTTATTCAGATTTGGAAGGTTGTTGAGTCAGAAAGAAAGGGGGAACTCTTGTCGATGGATAAACAAGACGATGTCGGCATTAATTTGTTCCTTTTGGCAAATGGATCTCCAGAACCAGCTTCACTGTCTCCAAGGCGAAGAGGAAGAACATCTTTTAGCAGAAAATCAGTTAGCTTGGACAATGTTCTGGTTCCAGAATCAGTCTTTGGTCTTTCAGAGAAACCTGTGTGTTCGTTTGTAGGGCATTTGGATGATGTGCTGGACCTTTCGTGGTCGAAATCTCAGGTTGGTATTACTATTGAGCATCTCATTGTGCTGTTGGCAACCTTCTTACTTGTGTGAAGCAAACTTTTGTATGCTAGTTTTGTTCAACTTTAAGTTTAAGCTTTCTGAACTGCTATCTAAGAATCTGCGTTGTTCAGCTATTATTNTCCAGCACCTGCTTTCCTCTTCAATGGACAAGACTGTTCGTCTATGGGATTTATCTAGCAAGACATGTTTGAAAGTCTTCTCACATAGTGATTACGGTGAGTGAATATACCCTCTTCATACCTATCAATGACAACATGATACTTTTGTTCTTAGTCGCTTCAATTATCAACTATGTTTCTGGAAAGATTTGTATGTGATATCTGCCTTACAAAATCTTAGTCTGCTCAAGCCTCATCCATTTGTAAATCCCTGCAACAAAGGAAGAAGATATAACAGTATATACGTCGGTTATGTAACATAAGATTTTCTCTCATCTGGTTTTTGTTTTCTGGACACAGTGACTTGCATACAGTTTAATCCCGTGGACGACAATTACTTCATCAGTGGATCGTTGGATGCAAAAGTTCGCATATGGAGCATTCCTGATCATCAAGTTGTTGACTGGAATGATCTGCATGAGATGGTCACAGCTGCCTGCTATACACCGGATGGGCAGGTACACCATTATGTTTTTTCTCTGTAACGAAAGTTGAGTTTGGGTTAAATTAAATCACACAGTACCTTAATGATGCTCTCTTGGTTTGTAAAGGGTGCATTGGTTGGTTCATACAAGGGGACTTGTTGCTTATACAACACACATGGTATATAACGTCACTAACCTTANATGTGTCTCTTTCTTTGAGCTCTAAATTGTATCTCCATAACTTAATCGTTCTTTTTGGGTTATTTAGATAACAAACTGCAGCAGAGAAAGGAAATCAATCTGANCGTATCTCTTTCTTTGAGCTCTAAATTGTATCTCCATAACTTAAATCGTTCCTTTTTTGGGTTATTTAGATAACAAACTGCAGCAGAGAAAGGAAATCAATCTGAAGAACCGGAAAAAGAAATCCAATCACAAGAAAATCACTGGTTTTCAGGTAAAGCTAAAACAAGTGCACGCTGTTACCTAAGAATGTAATTTTATTTTTAGCGTTGTATAAATAATCTGACTACTCTCATGAACCAGTTTGTGGCGGGAAGTTCACGGGAAGTGCTTGTCACCTCTGCGGATTCACGTACCCGTGTTGTCGATGGTGTTGACCTTGTTCACAAGTTTAAAGGTAGACAATACTTTAGCTATAAACTTTCTTCTTCGTTCTTAGAACTAAAAAATTAGGCTACAGTTGAATTGTTCATGGAAGCAAATCTCTCTGTCTATCTTTTCCCAAAACTCGTGAGTCCCCAGTCCCCACATCACATGAAAACGATCATATTCTTACTCTTTTATGGAAAGTAGATAAGCTCAACGTTCATATGTTTCTGTGTTTGGTCTTAAAAAGACGCTAAGTTTTCAGCAAATTCCGGTTTGCAGGATTTCGCAACACAAATAGCCAAATCTCGGCCTCACTAACAGCAGACGGGAAATTCTTAGTGTCAGCCAGCGAAGACTCCAATGTGTATGTATGGAACTATGACTCAGACTCTCGAGCTGGAAGAAGCAAACGTGTCACAGTCACAAACTCATACGAACACTTTTACTGTCGAGACGTCTCTGTGGCTGCACCTTGGCCAGGCAAAATCAGTAACAACAGCAGCAGCCCTGACGAGTCGCCTGTCACAGCCAATAACCCTCCAACACCTGTCAACGATCCAATCAACAACAAAACCGTCACCAACGGTATCATTTCGAGCGCCACAAACCGATACTTCTTCGATAGAATCTCGGCGACAAGGCCAGAGGAAAAGCTTTTGCTGGCTGCAAAGAACCGAGCACGAACCAGCCCTCGTGTGAGCGTGGACATGTCTTATGGACCGGTTAGCACAAAACCGAGTGCTTGGGCTTGGTCTATGGTGATTGTGACTGGCGGTTTACGAGGCGAAATCAGAACATTTCAGAATTTTGGATTACCGGTTCGTCTTTGAAGCCGAGGAGAAAGTTTTACAAATCAAAAAGCCCAAGGCAAAGTGAAATTTTTACCTAGTCAAAAGTGTATAGATTGAGAGAAGGTTGGTTCTTCCGCTAACTCTTTTTTTTTCCCTCGCCATCTTTTATTTATTTTTTCCCTCAGTTGTCCTCTCTAAAATTCAAATCTCTAGCAAATATATATATAGAATTAATTTTTTAAAGAATCAGATAGCAGGAAAAAAGAAAATTCATATACCGCAATATCTTATGTATAATTCAAGTTTAAGTTTGTGTACTGTTCGTCTTTAATGTTCGAACTTCGACCTTAAGAATCAAGAAGGAGAATGAATTTTATGGCAATACATGTAAATAAGTTGTATAAAATTTAAGTTTTTGTTTTTCAGTTCATAGTTTTAATGAATAATGTCATCCCCGGATCAGAGTGTCCATAACAATTCAGCGCATATTTTTGTTTCATAGTTCTCGCATGACCATACACAAAGATGGGAGTCCCATGAAATTTATAAGAAAATATGTACTGAGAGAAAAATCTAACTCTCGAATTCTCATTGGCTGTAAGAAAATGACGTGGCTAAAAACTTCCTCTATAGATAATCTTATCACACACATATCCTCGGAAAAACATCCGTGGGGACCACTTTTCACTTGTCCCAGCTCGTTTGGTGAGTCTATCTATATAAACGCACACATTTACAAAACATCACATTTACTCTTAACGTACATATGGCCCTTCACGCTGCTTCTTTGGTCTCCTCTGCTTTCTCTGTCCGAAAAGATGTAATTAATTCGGTTCTTTCTTCTAAGTATTAATAATCTCATTTACTTTTGACTCATAAATTAATTAACATATCTTGGTCGCAGGGAAAATTAAATGCTTTCGGCATCATTGAAAGAGTCTAGTCTTTTTGGTGTTTCACTTTCGGACCAAATCAAAGCTGAATTTGTCTCTTCCCCCTTGAGATGCAAGGTACATTTAACATAATCTCATTAGTTGTAAATGCCTGAGTCTCGGTCGACATAAAAATGAAGAAACATTATCATTAATGATTGCTTGCTTCTACTCTGCAGAGGGAAACAAAGCTTGAGGAATAAAGGATTAATAATTCGAGCTCAAACAATCGCGACTTAAACCCCATCCGTCACAAGATCTTCCGTAGACCGCAAGAAAACCCTTAGAAAAGGAAACGTGGTCGTCACTGGAGCTTCCTCAGGGCTAGGTTTAGCAACGGCAAAGGCATTAGCCGAGACAAGTAAATGGCACGTGATAATGGCATGCAGAGACTTCCTCAAGGCCGAGAGAGCAGCTAAATCCGCAGGGATGCCTAAGGACAGCTACACGGTGATGCATTTGGACTTGGCATCTTTGGACAGCGTGAGGCAGTTCGTTGATAACTTCAGGCGAGCCGAGATGCCTCTTGATGTGTTGGTCTGCAATGCCGCAATTGGGACGAACCATTTGGGGCACTTTCTTCTCTCAAGATTGTTGATTGATGACTTGAAGAACTCCGATTATCCGTAGAAACGTCTCATCAGTGTTGGATCCATAACTGGTACTAGCCTCCTTGCAAGAAGAGTCTTTATGTACTTACTACTTAATCTAAACCCTAGATCTGAGTTCCTAAACGTTTTTTTTTTTCTTGAACAGGAAACGCTAATACGGAAGGCGAATCTCGGGGATTTAAGGAGACTAGCTGGCGGATTGAATGGGCTAAAAAGCTCGGCGATGATAGATGGAGGAGATTGATTTCAACGGTGCAAAGGCGTACAAAGACAGTAAAGTCTGCAACATGTTGACAATGCAAGAGTTTCATAGGCGTTTCCATGAAGAAACTGGCATCACTTATGCTTCCCTTCACCCTGGTTGTATCGCGACTACAGGTCTGTTCAGAGAGCATATTCCTCTGTTTCGTTCCCTCTTCCTTCCTTTCCAGAAATACATCACCAAAGGTTACGTCTCCGAGATAGAGGCTGGCAAAATACTTGCTCAGTAAGAAAATTAATCAAAATCTAATTGCTTAGGACACAAGAAACCTTTCTTTCAGATCATTGCAGTGTACTCAGCCAATGTATTTATTTAATGAAGGTGGTGGGTGATCCGAACTTGACGAAGTCGGGAGTGTACTGGGGCTGAAACCTTTCTTTCAGATCATTGCAGTGTACTCAGCCAATGTATTTATTTAATGAAGGTGGTGGGTGATCCGAACTTGACGAAGTCGGGAGTGTACTGGGGCTGGAACAAGACTTCGGCTTCATTCGAGAATCAGTTGTCTCAAGAAGCTATCGATGTCGAGAAGGCTCGTAGAGTTTGGGAAGTCAGCGAGAAGCTCGTAAGCTTGGCCTAAAAGTTTATTTGAGTCTCTTCCTCTGTGTTCAAAGCTTTTAACCTTTGGCTTAATAAGATGAGAAACAAACGAAAGAGGGGACATCGATGAAGCCGTTAACAACTTTGAGTTAGTACAAGTTGTGTGTTGGATAGTTCTATTTGTTGACAAACCAAATAAATCCTTTGTTTTTGTTTCTCTTAAGTTGTTCGGTCATGAAAGAAAAAAGAAAGAAAGTATAATGGCCCACAGAGAGACCAATAGTCAATAGATGCAAAGCGTTCGCCAAAAGAAATTTCTGCTAAACCCGTTCTCCCCTCATCTTCTCAAATATAGTTGTTCCCGCATCGGAGCAGCTTCTCCCTCACACAAGTAATGAAGTTGATATGGTTTTATTTATCAAAATGCATTAAATTAGGCTTATTATAGCTTCTAGTTCTAATTAATATTCAAAATTTTCTTTGTTCTAGTGAGTATCAGAGAAGATAGGTGCATGTATTCTGGCTATTCCAGGTTTTGTTACCTACAATGATAACATATTAATTGAAGTGTCTGGCTGAAATTTCAAATTTTCCATTTATTTCAACCCGAAAAGAAATAAAAAAATCTTTTAATCTAAAAAATTACAAATTTATAGTTAAGTCTTATAGAAAGTTAAATCAACATTGGAGGACCTGCTATATCACAATTTCTTGCCCTTACTACACACGGCTCCATGGTTTTTTTACCCGGATGCTCTTCAGTCTTTATTATAGCTGGAACATTTTCTTGTTTACAAAAATTACAAGTTATTGTTTACAATGATTTTGTAATCCAAGAAGCTTCGATTGTTGAAAATTTTGAAACTGAAGAAAATGGTGGGGGGTTTTCGTTTATAGAAACCCTTCCAAAAATAGGCGTATGCCGATTAAAGAGCAGAGAGGACACGGTATTCTTTAGTAAAAGGCGAAAGAATAGTTCGCTTTGTCCTCACTGCACGGCTCCGTGAGTTTCTGAAGAAACGTTCTTCGTCGACTTTATAGTTTAGTTCACTCAATGTTTCTTTCAACTGTAACCGATGTGGGATTAGAAAGAAAAACATATACTATTATTTGTGGGTTAGTTTCGAAGGATATATGGGCCATAGCCTATTTATTCATGGGCTCTTTTAATCTTAGTAATAATTAACTTTTTATATATACTGTACCTAAAAAATTATTTCTGATTAAATCATGACTAACCATTTTCATTTTTCTATCAACTAAAATCATGCATTGTTCACCACAGAGAGAATGCTATATTTACATTTGCATTTATGAACTGTGGCACTAACTAACCTATGAACAAGAACATCAACGAACATACACATACAAAGCTTAGCTTAACTATATAAAAATCAAGGTAAAGTATTTAATCTTGATATCCAAGTGAAGAAATTTGTGATATATAAACTCATTGTAAGTTCTCAATGAACACAAACTCGGTTCACTAATTTCTTTTGTCACTCAATCATAAGCAAATTACTTCAATATTATCCGCCGTCTTAGAGAATCTTTCAGCTGATACCGTCAAAAGCTTGTTAAGAGACATATTTTCACCTCTGCTCTTCAACTTTTCTTCATACCGGTGCTTGATCCTGCTATCAAGCTTGTACCCGAGAAACGCAGGGAAAGCCAAAAGCTCTTCCACCTCACGACCCATGTACTCGATCAAGTACTCCAGCTTTTCCTCTAAAGAAGTATGACTATACTGCAGAACTTGAGGATGCTTTGTGCTCATAGCTAGAATGTCCTCGAAGGAAAGACCGTAACTCAAGTAGAGTCCAATCACCCTCTGCATATTGTCCGAGCTTGTTCTGGTCACGGCTCCCATCGCAAACGCCAGTTCCTTTGTTCTATGCTTGTATCCAATCTTGACTAGAAACCCGAGTTTGTGCGAGAGGTTATCTTCGGATAGAGCTAGATACAAGGGCGCTTTACTCAAGAACTTGAACATGCCGGGGGAATCAAAGCCGCATTCTTTCAGAAACTCTACCCTCGGCCTAAGTTTCCTCTCTTTACTAGTGCTGATCACATTAGGGAACACATGAACAATCTTAAACACTTGCTCACTCGTCAAGCCAGCAAAAGACTTGAGGAACTCGACGTGGCTGTTCATGTGCTCAACACTGTAACTCAGTATAGCAGGGAGTCTACGTAGCACAGTGCCAGTGGCGAAGTCGTCTTCCCCGCTAAGATTCCTGATGAACTCAACCCTGGGAATCAACTGAGTATCCAAGTCACTGTTGAGAATCACTGGCCGCCTCGCAATGATACCGATCCCACCAAAAGGTTCCAAGAAACTAATCAATCTCTCAATGTCTTCAACTGATTTCTGATAAATCAGTTTATTCAGGTATACTTTGCTCAGTACGTGAGAGATCTTCTCTTTTGGAATCCCATGGTGGATAAGCAACCTCACCTTCTGATTAAAACTAAGCAAGAAAGATGTGTCTGCTACAGCGAGTAAGCGCTCAACTAGCTCAGGGTCAAGCCTTCCTTCGAGTTCATCAACCAAGAATGTAATAACGAGATCCAATTCCTCTGATGTCAATAAATCAGGACACTTTGCAATCAAACCCTGAAGCGCGAAGCCATCGACTTTCAGAGACTGAAGAGAAGCGACACGAGCACTGATCTTATCCAAAGACGTCGACTTTACATCTGGGTTCTTCGCCAGGATCATCTCAGTTTCTTCTTCCGTAAACCCAATACCTCGGAAAAGGGAAAACAGAGATTCTGCAAAAAGGAAGAAGCTACTGATGAAATGCACAACAAGTGTTTGCGAAAATGCTTCAGAGAAAAGAATGCATATACCAACACCTACCTATATGACTTGTGCCATCAACAGGAGAACTAAGGCAATCACATCGGTAAATAAGAGAAGTTTCCCGTCGATCTAAGCAGCCGACAAGCAACGACCGTAGCTCAGACTTGAATGTAGAAGCAGGGAAGCTTCCATGGGACCAGAGCGATGTAACAGGCGGGAGATGAAGCCGGAGAGTAATCGGCGGTGAGAGAAGGGAAACGGAACAAGAGACGAGTGATGCAATCACCATGGCGATATCGAAGACCAAGGTTTCTGATTTGGGATTCACACATCCAGATTCAACGGTCGTATTTGATTCCACCTGGGTTTTGATTAGTTCACACTTTAATTAGCATAGAGCCTGGGTCGGAAATATGGCATTGGGCTTTGGGATAATGTAGGCCTGCGGGTTTTGTTGGAACGGTTCTTTTGGGTTCGGTTTATTAGGATTTTGGTTTGTTCAGATTACAAAAATACTGCCCAATTAAACCGAACAAAAGTTTGGTCCGATTTGGTTTCAATCAATTCAGTCTATAAATATAGAGGAATTTACAGCAAAACATTTGTATTTATTATTAAAAAATACCTACACATGTAACTAACTTATATATGACACATAAATGCTCAACTGATTTTTAGAAAGGATTTTATAATTTTTTTTTGCTAAAAATCTATAATGATATACATAATTTTTCTTTTCAATGTCAATAACCATTGCTCTAACCCATAACTTTTTTTCGGAAAAAAATGTATTAATTTCAAAACGGGATTACAAAGTGAAACATCACTTTCGAAATACAAAATTAGCAGACATATTTACGCCAAAGAAAACTCATATTTCGGGTGTTAGGTGCAAAGAGATTTTCTTATTGCCATTATCTCCCACAAGCCAGCTCGAGTTTGAAGAGTTGATTTTTAAGTAAGTATACAAGTCAAACAATTTTACTGCAAAAGTTTATCATTTTTAAGCTCGAATTTTTTATGCAAAAGTTTATCATTCTTAACGTAAATGTGATGATAGAAACTATAATTAGTGATAAGTGATAACTATACCCTTTTTAGAAAAATACCTTTTTAATGAAACATGAGAAAATCAACTGTTAAAGATGAAAGACCCAGCAAATTTTTACAGGAGAGAGAGATTTAAATTGGAAAATTCTTTGATCAAACGTGGATGAGTTAAATGGCAGTGAACAAAATTCCATAGTCAAGTCAAGTCCTCCACACAAAAAAAGTCAAAAAAAATTATACTATAGATCTTGGGTTACAAAATTAGACATTGAATTATTCTCTATAAGTAGTCTATAACATAGCGTTACGGTATATAAATGTAAAATGTAAATGTAAAATGTAAATGTAAAATGTAAAATATTAAAAGGCCGAAAAGCCAACAATAAACCCCACGATTTAATCGAGGAAAGAAAAAATGAACCCTACAAGAAGTAGTAGTAATCTAGGGGATTAGAATTGGTCCGAGATGGACGGTGGTCGTCGTTTCACACTCTCCGTCCACCATTTTCTTCCTCCCTCAAAAAGCTATGGCCTTTCAAGCTCCATCAATGGCTGTTTTAAGCTTGAGATGAATATCCAATAATATTTAACGTCTTACGAAAATAACCCCTTTCACCATAAGTTTCTTCCGCTTCTTCTCACCACTCGTATCCCTTTCATAACTCTCTCTGTCGTCTTCCTCTCACCGCCTCTCTCGTGATCTTTTTTCGTGTGTATATTTATCCAACAAAATTTGACCTTTTTAAGATACCCTTTTACTTGTTCCTTCATTCGAGTGTTCTTTCTTCCTCTTTCTTATTCTGAAAGCCTATGGCTTTGCTCGTGACCATAATCTTAGGGCTAATCGCTGGATGGTTAGCCTTCGTTGTTGGGTTGCTCATAGGATGGGCATGGAGACCGAGATGGGTTTCTTCTTCTAACAACGAAAAAGCTAAGTTACAATGTTCTGCTCCGAGATCTTTCGATTCGTCTTTGCAATCATCTCCATCTCCTCGCTCTGCAACTTCTCCGTTGAAGGGTTTTGGTTCAGCTCCTTGCTTGAAAGCTCTCGTTTGTGACACATGGACCATGGCTTTGAGACAGCAGAAGACAATTTCTCCCTTCTCTTCGTCATCATCGTGTGATTCTTCTGAGCATGTTGATGTGATTGCTGGGTAAGCTTTGGATTCGAGGATGGTTTTATTTCTGACAAAAGGTAGTTGTTTGTTGATTTTTTGTTTGGTTTTCTTGTAGAGGGAAGAAGACAGAGGAGAGGTTGCCTAATACTGTAACGGAGTTGGATTTGAGACATCTTGTGCAGTTGGTTGAGAGGAAAGATGGTGGTCAGGCTTGGATTCAGATGATGGATCGGTTTACTCCTGGTATGAGATATCAAGCTTGGTTAAGAGAACCTAAGGTAACACTTGTTCTTGGTTTCGAGAGAGACAGAGAGATTTCTCTTTGGTCTTTGATGGATTGGTTTTTCTCATAGTTTTGCGTTGTGTTTTGTTGTTGTTGTTGTTTAGAATGGTCCTACTGAGTATAGAAGCAGGACTGTGTTTGAAGATGCAACTCCTGAGATTCTAAGAGACTTTTTCTGGGATGATGAGTTTAGACCAACTTGGGATACAATGCTCTCTAATTCCACAACTGTTGAAGAGTGTCCAAGTACTGGAACCATGATTGTTAGGTGGATACGCAAGGTTAGTCTCTCTGATTCACTTTTTCTGTGATGATTGATTGCTTTCTCATTGTGATTTTGTTTGTTGACTTTATCCTTTTATCTCTCGCAGTTTCCGTTTTTCTGCAGTGATAGAGAGTATGTGATTGGTCGCAGGATATGGAACTGCGGCAAATCTTATTACTGTGTTACAAAGGTGTGTACTAAGTAACGAAATGGAATCTGTTAAACTTTATCTGAATAAGAGCGGAATTGTGATTAGTTGCACGCTACTGAATTGCCCTCTTACCATTTACTAATCTCTAAGTCAGTTAAATAGAGAAGAAGCAGAATGAGAATTAACCAGAAGAGAAAAATATTGAATCTTTTGTGCTCTTCGTTTGCGTTTGGAAGGGATCGGTTATTATAAATACTCAAAGATCGTCTGTTGTTCTTGCTTCAGGGAGTATCTGTTCCTTCTATACCTCGTAACAACAAACAGAAACGTGTGGAATTGTTCTACTCGAGCTGGTGCATTCGACCAGGTAACTAAAAATCCACATCAACCACTTTGTGATTTATCCAAGAACTGAGAAAACTTAACAAAGTAAACTGTTTTTTCCCCCTTTACGCAGTGGAATCAAGAAGAGAGGACGGAGTAGCAAGTGCCTGCGAAGTGCTTTTGTTTCATCACGAAGACATGGGGATACCAAGGGAAATCGCAAAGCTCGGAGTAAAACGAGGGATGTGGGGAGCAGTGAAGAAGATGGAACCCGGTTTACGAGCTTACCAAGAGCATAGACTCTCAGGAGGAGGATCCAAGCTTTCTCGGCCAGCTTTGATGGCTCAGATCAACACCAAAGTCACATCAGAACATCTCGTTTCTCTCAGCAACGGTGCATCGCCTGTTGCTGAAACTGCCGTTACATTGGACCGAGGAAATGGAGCTGCGAATCTAAAGAAACTGCTGATTATCGGTGGAGCTGTTGCGGTTGTTTGCACTTTGACCGGAGGAGCGGGTTTTGCTCCTCCTGCGTTTCTTTTAGGGTTTGGGAAGAGGTTCGTTAGTGGCGGAAGAAAACGTCAACCCCAAGGAACAACAACAACAAGTCAGAGTCAAACTACTTCTCCCTAGATTGAAGAATAATCCAAGATTAGATCATATCAGATTAGTTAGTTTATAGAATTGGAATAAGCTGGTTTCATTAATCTTTATACAAAAGTAACAATTTTTGTACAAGTAATGAATAAAAAGTATGAATCTTTTTATATTTTGTGATCATCAAAAAGGAAAAATAGTTTCGAAACAATTAACACCGTCGAGCTCTGGAGCTATCCTCATCGGCTGGATCATCTTCTTCTTCTTCTTGTTCTTCTCATCGTCTGATGAAGCTGGAGTTCCCCCGGAGTTCTTCTGCTCCGTCGTCGCCGGCGACGGCTTATCGCCGGAGCTCTGTTTCTGACTGCCCGGGAACTTCATCTTGAAGCCGTTGGATTCAGCGTAGAGAGCATCGAAGGGGCTAAAAATCGACATCATCCTCGAATAGTATCTTTGCTGCTTTGATCGAATTTCTTCTATCTTTATGAAATTGGAATTGTTTGTTTCTTGACGAGAAGGAATGGTGGCAAACTAAGTATATATAATCCGAAACGAGAAGAAAAGCTAGAAGAGTCTAGAAAGAGTAAGACAAGTTTGACAAGTTTTGAGTTTCATGGAAGATTCAGTGAAACTAGTTTGGTCAGTGAACGAACGTCCACGTGGTTTTTCTGTGAAAGTGATTGATCGTATCAGTCTATCAGATAAGATTTTTGACATGATTCAATCTCATTATTTTAGATTTTCTTTAATTACATAACTTTTTTTTCCAAACAAACATAAACACAAATAAGCTATATCAATATAACCGGCCAGATCAACGAAACTCTATCTCATAATAAACCATTATTAAACATCATAATAAAATACAAAGGTGGTGAAGTAGACGTAGACGTGAGAGCAATGTTTACATATAAAATCATCATTAAATGGACTTTTCCTTTTGTTTGTGTTTCTTAGATCTTCTTGAGCAACTCAATAACGTAAACACCAAAAGCGTTGCAGGCAACGTTGATGCCTTTGAAGCCTGATCCTTTAGCTAATGCCTCGAACTCTTTCTCGGTCCGTTCTTTGCCTCCAGGATTGTGAGCCAACATAATGCAGTCGACATGGACTACTTGTTTGGTCGAGAGGCTCGAGTCTGGCGTCTCTGGAAGTATACACTCTGCTAATATAACTTTTCCATCTTCTGGAAGCGCCTCGTAGCAGTTCTTCAAGAATTTCACGCAGTGTTCGTCGCTCCAATCGTGGCATATCCACTGTTACAACAATGAGAATGTTTGTAAGATTCATTTCCATTGATGACCTATACTTTTAATGTCGGATATGAGCTTTGGTAGATACTAACCTTCATGAAAATGGCATCACCTTTAGGGACACTTACAAACATATCTCCTCCAACATGTTCGATACCTGTATTGATTATAGCAATAACTTATAAGCCAATCTCTCAATCACATGTAAAGAAATCTGATTTTGAGAAATGTTAGGAAGATGTAATAATATATACCAGGGTGAGAAGTAGCTTCTTCGATGACATGAGGGAGATCAAAGTTGATGCCTTTAAGGTTAGGGTACTTGGAGACAATCATTTTGAGTGTAGCACCAATGCCACCACCAACGTCAACCAAAGAAGTCAAACCCTCGAAACCCTTATAGGTCTCGAGAATCTTCTTCATTGTGATGGTTGAATGGTTAGACATTCCATTGTTGAAGACCGTGTTGAACCTAAGGTCCTTCCCGTGGTACTCGAACGCACTCATTCCATAAGCCTTGTTGAATGGGATCCCACCATCAAGAATTGCATCTTTCAAATGGTACCTGAAACAACAAGTCCCGTTGGCATAAGTTTAACAAAACACAACACTCCTTAAGTTTAAGATGACCCTTCCAACATTTGGTTATCACTAATTAGGATAATATGTTTTGAAACTGATCTCAAGATTGGATGAAGGAGGCTCTATCTTATGATCCACCTTAAGTTGATTATAATGGGTGAATTTGATATAAGAGCCGCCGGTATGCAAAAGAAAACCAGTTGGTTCGATTACAGACTTTACAGTAAACTAACCAGAGACCAGAGAAGTTTCCATTTTCTTATATAGTTGCTCAATAATCGGAAGACCGATTCTCTTCTTATTCAGTTCCTAAAATTGTTACTCAATAAAGGGAAGAACGATTACATATTCTCTAATTAAAGCCATGAAACTGTCTTTTAAAAAATGTTGTTTTTTCTAGCTCAAGAGTCAAGACTGATATCAACTAAAATATTTCTTTTTGAATTTTCTTCGCATTAGTTGTATGGTTTTGGCACAGTAACAAACAAAAATTTAAGTATGGAGCTCGTTTAACCACTCAAGAAATGGTATATAAATATATATTTTTAGTGGACAGCAGGTATAGATACGTGTCAAAACGACATCACTTTGTCTGTTTTTGGCTGATTGTCTTGTGACACTTTGTGCACAACCCTCTCTCACCTTTACCTTTCGACAATTGCATATCAATCATCAACATCAACCAAGAAGCATAGCTTATGAAACAACGTTATCAACAATAGAGAGGAATTTATTCTAACTTAGATTTAGCTAGCACAAGATTTACCCATTAAAACCATATGATAATAAAGACTTACCAGCTTTCCATGAGAACCTTGTCTTGGTTCATAAGACAAAGAGCAGCGATCGAGACACCATCCTCGTTCTTGGTCAGATACTTGCAAACCGGACCAAGCCCGTAAATCCTCTCGACGCCGTCTCCGCCGGGAGTAGTACGGTTGGAGCAGGTGAGGATGGAGTAAGACGTAAGAAGACGGAGGATACGGTCGAGCATGACCGGAGCTTCGGGGTTCTTGGTCTTGAGTTTAGAAGCAATCTCAGACGGAGACATCTGAGAAGAGTTCTTGGCCATGATCTCGAGAAGGTCGAGGTCTAGTGCCGATTTTAAAACCATCGGAAGAACGGAGGCACTCGCTAGCTGCATGGCGAAGAGAGCGGCTTCGTCGTCGGTGACTTGTACCGGAGTTATCTGTGTCTCCGCCGTTGATCCCATTTTTCTTGAAATACCTAAGATATTCTTAGAATGCTCTGTTTCTTTTTTCTTTTCTTTTTTCGTTTCTTTGTTTTGAGAGGATTGTGTGATGGGTGAGAAGTAGGAGGTTAAGATGTTTATTTATATGGAAATGTATTAAAAGAAGGTAGACGATTGACATATTTTATTTCACTCAGATTTCTGACCTGGCTTAATTGTTTGGTCCAATTGAAATGGATCGAGATAATTTAGTTTTTTGTATTTTCGTATCATTTAAATAAGGGACCCTAATAGGCCAAAGAAATTTAATATTTCTGAAGTAATACGTCCAAACAAAATGTTACGAATTTACGATCCCTTCTAAAAAGAAAAAGCCAACTAGCCTTTATTATACCTTCATACTTCATCTATACTCTATAACATTAGAAACAATTGATTCATTGTTTGCCCGAGAAAAAGAAAGAAACAATGATTCATTATACTTTACAATATCGACTTCTTTAACAAATTACATGTATATTGCATATGTTAAATTTACTATAAAGCTATTAGGTTCGGTAACAGTAAGTGTAACAAGTATTCCATATTTAGCGAGACCTAGCTACTACTTGACAATTCTATGTACTGCTAAAAAAAAAAATTATTAACCATAATTGTTTTTGTAAGGTTTGCGGCCTGTCATTTTATATTTTCAAGAGAATAAACTACGCCTAAATTTGTTAAAATGTGTAAGTCATAACTCAAAACCAGTGCAAACCCTGAATTTATGAAGCTTCATGCATTTCAAAAAGTTGTGGCCTTTTAAAAAGGGAAGAAAGAAAAAAGAAGCAAGCATCTAGATGCATACATATGTGAGAGATAAGTCATCACTCTTGGCCATCTAAACCCCACATACATTTTTGTAAATGTGCCCAAATTTTATTTTAATGATATGTTACTTAACACCAATATTTTACATGCTTTTTAAAAGGCTTACTTATAACTCATACATCTACAGCAAAAAAAAAATCTTCTAGCACAGCAGATTGAGTCTACTATAAATAAAATTTTCATCAAATTTCTGTAACAAAGAACAAAACAAAATCTATCGCTGATAATTTAATAATTAATTATTTTGTTTAAATATTGGGCATATTGGGCATATTTAACCGTTTACTTTGATTAATAACAGTATCAGAAAATATTTAAACTGAAACAAAATTCTTGTTATCGTGAAAAAAATCAATATACGTAAGTTACAATTAGTCGAAATAGAATATGTTATAAAAATTACAGAAAATCGATAAATTCAAATATTTAAACTATTTTATGGATTATATCTTAGTTTTATATTCGTATAACCAAATATTTTATATATTAAACGCGTGAATTAACTGTCGTCTTATGTACCATGAAGATTATAGAAATTAAATACACTAATAATTTTGACTCCATAGAGAAAAACCTACACCAATGAAACTATTAATTGGAAATGTAGACCATCTTTAAATTAGATACTTATACATCAATAAATAAAGAGATTAGCAATTGACACCTATGTAAGCGGGACAGATAAGTATAGTGAGTGGGACCGACACGCCACACTTGTTCCTAATTAATTTTCCTATCGTATCATTTATTTCAACGCTGAATCATTTCATCGACACTTTGCTGTCACAGAATGTCAGGAAAGAAAGGAGTGGAAAGTTTAACCTAATGCGTTGCTTTAATTTAAATAAATACTGGTATTATTATACAAATTAGTTCGGTAAAAGGTTCATCTGTAGTACTCTATAGAGTATTAGTACTTTTTTGTTCGGGATGGACAAAATTTCCTCTAGCCATGTTTTGTCTCATTCTAATCCATTTTAAATCTCAAATTCTTGTTCTCTATTCTAATTCTCGTCTCATATAAGAATATATTCTCATGTAATAAAACTTTTGATTGGTGTTTAAAAATAAAATGGGATGAAACATGAACTTTAACTCCCAGAATTCCATTCAAAACGAACTATATTCTAGTTGTAAAAGAAAAAAAAAAACTAGTTTACCAAAAAATAAAACAAATTATATACTAAAGAATATTTTATACACAATTAAATATATACTATCTTATAATAATAAATTTGGAAATAAAAAGGTATTACTCACAAAATAAATCTTGATTTCATATTTATAATATGTAACAAAATTTACTGATTAATTATAAATATGAAATCAAGATTTATTTTGTGTGTATTTATGGAAGACTGTTAGTTAGCAAAACAAATTATTGCATTTTATCGACTAACTCGCTTGATTAAGTTTATTGGGGGAAGGGGGCATGCATACATCACGTAAATTAATAAAAAATTGTAGTCCTTAATTATGTACTCATTACTCTGTGTTCAAATCTATCTTCGCTGTTATGTACCTAACAACAACACAACCATTTGATTACACTGTTTCCTAATAAATGGCTACACTTAAAATAATTCTTTGATTTCAATCTGACATGTTAGAATCTTTATTTGAGATAATTAAATTTGAGAAATTCTGCACCCTTTTTTAATCCATAATTATTAAATAATTTAATTGGGTTATATAATTTTACAATTTTTACGTAACAAAAAGTTCAAACTGATGATAAAAATCGATGAACAAAAAAAAAATGTCATTGCAAGTCAGCCTTCTTTTGGTTAATTATTGCAAGTCATAGTTGGTTATATTTTTTTGAATTGCTTAACCAAACAAATATTCTTTTTGTATATGCACACCAACCACAACCACAACCACAATTGAAAATCAAATCGCAATAATTTGATATCTTTACATTTTTTTGTAAGAAATGTATATGTTCTGACAAGACACGTGTGACGTTGTGATAGGAGTAAACTTCGTATTACAACAAAAAAGAGAAGCATCTCACCTACTCCTTTGAAAGATGTTATGAACACTTCTGAACATTGACAGTTTTAGGACCACGGAGTCTCACTACAAGTATTCAGTAGTATTATTTTCCGTTAATATTATATATGTTACGAAAGTCAAAAACATAAACGTAAGAGAGTGAATATGGAGCC
>OVBB01000884.1:0-17496 GCA_900406415.1 Isatis lusitanica
GATTTTTGTTCACAATTATTATATTTTTCCTTAAAAATGAAAGCAGACAATAATTTATTAAAAAATGATTAAAAAAATGAAAACGAATCATGTCGAGGCACAAACCACCAAATGCAGATGACAAATCAAACCTGAAATACTATAGTAAAGGAATAAATTTAAAAGGTTGGTGAGTTATGCTTTCTTGGTATACCACTAGCGATATTTGTGTTTGTATATGATTGGATGATATATATAGAGTAATTTAAACCGAAGAATGCATTTGCCCATGAACAATATGCATATAAAATGGAGTAAAACAATAGGTTTGAATCAACTATGAGTCATAACATTAGATATTACTACATTTATATATAAGTTGCTATCACAGTCAAAAAATCGAAAGCTATAAAAATAAATAGAATTAATTCCATGTACAAAAATTATACCATAAATAGAATTAATTCATGTGCATTTTTATTGAATAAATTGGTTAAATATACATAGTCTAAGATTAATTTGCGATTTAGCCTGAATAGTAAAGTCGACAGAAACACTATTTTCTACACAGGAGGTTAAAGTCGCTTTAGTCTTTTTGGTAGACGCAAGTTCACTTTTCCATATCTTTTGTAAAATCAGATTTTGTCAACGTACGATAGCATAGTATCCTACTGCTCACTTAGGTAAGATGTGGGCTTTTCCCAGCCACAAATTATTATGCAAATCGAAGGCTCATTTAATGTAACGGATATGCATAATTTTTAAGATATGACATGCTGTGTCCGTGTAGTCACATAAGTATTTGATAGGTTGTTTGAGGGAAAACCCTTTTCATGAGACCAATGGAGAACGTTGGGGAGAACCCTTTTCATGAGACTTCATAACTGTTAGATCGCGCCCAAGGAAAATCTACGTTTTAAATATTCTTTGGAACTCGCTAATAAACTAAGTAGCAAGGTAAAGTAGAAATTATCTTTCACAAAAGTAAATATCTCGAATCATAATTAAGAGTGAAGGTGACTATGAGTTGCGGCGTAATTTTTAAAACACTAGGGTCGGGTACCATTCCAATGGAGAACGTTGGGGGTAACCCTTTTGATG
Source organism: Isatis lusitanica (assembly GCA_900406415.1). Taxonomy (NCBI): domain Eukaryota; kingdom Viridiplantae; phylum Streptophyta; class Magnoliopsida; order Brassicales; family Brassicaceae; genus Isatis; species Isatis lusitanica. The sequence continues at coordinate 1,081 of OVBB01000884.1, forward strand.
AGACTTCATGACTGTTAGATCGCGCCGAAGGAAAATATACGTTTTAAACATTGCTTGGAACTCGCTAATAAACTAAGTAGCAGGGTAAAGTAGAAATTATGCTTCACAAAAGTAGATATCTGGAATCATAATTAAGAGTGACGGTGACTATGAGTTGCGGCGTAATTTTTAAAACACCAAGGTCGGGCATCATTCCAATGGATAACGTTGGGGGTTCCCAAACTTTGGAACTTGCGTTGCGACGTAATTTTTAAAACACTAGGGTTGGGCATCATTCCAATGGAGAACGTTGGGGGTTCCCAGACTTTGGAATTTGCGTCGCCCTACTCACAGTTGTACATTTTAAATGTAAAATGAACTGGCAACAACTTGCAGTAGAGGGTAATAAAAATATTAGACACTTCGAATATGTGAAGTACTTCAGTTTCCACCGGCGTGGGGGTACATATGGTGGTGGTGTCATGTACATGGTCATATGAACCCGGTGCCAAACTTTGTCGGATCACCTCCTTGCAAAGAAAGACGAGGAGGACACGACCGGTGATACACCATATAGTTTATTGGTAAGATGATTATTGGATGGGTTGAAAAATGTAGCGGATACATATTGGAATAACGAACCTTATATTTCTCCAAACTAGCAGAGGGTTCTTGGGATTCTAAAATCTAGATCTCATGCTTCTTGCGCACTTGGAGAAGCCAGACAATTATGTGCTGCCAAAAACTGTCGAAACCGGTAACTAAGAGGTTTCAATGACGGAGTGAAATGGTGAAGCGTGGAGAAAATCAACCTTATGTGGTTCAGCCTTTCACCACTGGGTTCGTGGCCGGCGACGAATATCCATTACGGCAACAAAATTGATTTCATATGCAGATCCCAAATAGTCAGATCTATCGCTTTATGTTATTGATAGTAACAGATTAAACGACTATAAAACCCTCAATTACCTGAATATTTGGGACCTATTTCGTGGGTCTTTTCCGGAAAGGGCTTCGTGAATTTGGGTCATCGAGTAGCTTCAGAAAATCGGTTATAGGGAAAATGAAAAGACGCCGTCAGAAAGATGTGAAGGTTAGAGAGAGAGGTATCAATTAAAAAAACTGTTAGCGCTTTTCTTTAATTACATTAGTACAAAATCTAGCAAATATACTACACGTGACCTATTAGTAAGTAGGAATATTGAAAAACCCAACAGTGCACATAACCTTTTCTTTTTCATGTGATTGATAATATTAAAAAACATAATAAGAAACACAACACATTACAGACGCCAAAACTGAAAAGAGCCCGAGAGTTTTACGAGAATCTACAGCCCTAACGATTAAGGGAAGCGCAAGCCGACATAATAAACTTATTCAGAGTCAAAAAAACATACAAACCAAGAGTTAAAACTAATACAAACTGAGATTCATAATAACAACCACTAATTATGCACATAACCGTTTTGCCAATTATAAAAAAAGTTGTGTATATGCACTGCAATTACTCTTTTTATTCTATTTTTACCTTTATATTTATTTACGCTCTATGATGTATGTGCCAGAAATGTATTATTCTTCTCTCTTTGTATTTCTCTTTCTCTTCCCATCTTTTTCTTCTTCTAGCCATTTATTCATTTTTCTTTGCTCTTTTATCTATGTTAAATATCATAGCTCCTTTAGAAAACTTCAAACTAACACAACTCTGCATAACTTCGAATTCGACATATTGAGTGAGAGGGGGTTGCTGATCAAGACAGTATATTTTCCTCTTATATATCCTCCTAGATACCTAAACATGAAAATTAACAATTAATATTTAAATTACTGATGAACAAGAAATTATATATACAGTTACATGTGTTATATGGTACACTAAATATTATATATATTACATCATATAACTTGGAACTGAAGCACATGCCTATGTAGTTTTTAACTTTAGTTAATGGTTTAAGGAAGAAAATCATGCAAATGAATGGATGATATTTGAATTAGCCTGTCAAATGAAAAGTTGTATGTACACATATGTGTATGGTATAATACACAATTTAATGTGTTATAATAAAACATAACTTGCAGGATTCTCATCAGAATTGCATTTGATTTTTCATTGGATCTTTACCGGATTTTTGCCGGATCTTTGCCAGATATTCGTCAGATCTTCAATAAAGCTTCATCTGGTCTTCACTGGATCGTCTTGATAAGGTGAAAATGTGAGATCCAGATATCCGTTCGGGTTCGGTTCAAGTGTTTCGGATTTTTGGATGTTCAGGTTTGGAGGTATAGGATCCATTCGGGTGTTATACATCTTCGGGTCGGGTTCGGTTTGGTTATTTTCGGTTCCATCCAAACTCCAAAATATTTATCAAATATCTGATTTACTCTAAACTTATTTATTTGTATTTCATTATTTGTATCGAACATAAACTAAAATATTTGAACTCAATCCGAATTCAAATTCAGAACCGAAAAAAAACATAATTAATTTAACAAATCTATACGAAAGACCATAAAAACAGAACATATCAAGTTTAATATTGAAAAAATCCATACATACTAATAAAAGTCACTAAAACAAATAAGTTTGTTCTTGTCTTTGAAAACAAGCACCAAATAACCAGATGCATTATTAGAGTCCGTACATCAAATATTATAAGTTTACGAATATTGGAAGATTATGTTAATGAATATTGGAAGATTACCTGAAATGCTTTAGATATTCAGATGTCTTCGAGTTTAGTTTGAATATCGGATAATATCCATTCGGGTTTAGATATCCAATTTCATATAACTCAAGATCCATTCGATTATTTCACACTGTGCGTGCCCATACCAAACTGCTTATATTGGATCGGGTTCGGGTTTGGACTTTGGATCCAGTTTTTTTGCCCACCCCTAATTGGGATGATAATAATAACACTTGGCCAATAATCATACTTCAAGCATAAAAAACATATAAATAAAATTACTTTCTTGTAGAGACACAATAGTTGTTTTTTTTTTTGGTCAAAGTGAAAATCCATTTCATAAACTTCAAACAGCGATCATTTTCTTACAAATAAATCAGCATAACAACAGTTTAGTGGACGCTTCGCCACTTCGTCTGCTTCCTCATTCTCTTTCCTTGGTGTGTACAGAAACTCCAAATACTCAAAGTCTCGTGCTAGTCTATCAATATCCACCAAGATTCCATGCAATTTCTTGTGGTATCTCTTCTACTCAAGAGCTCGGATTAGGTTGAGTGAGTCCGTAAAAATTCTCACCTTACTTCGTTTGGTAGCTCGAAGTCGTATCATAGCTTCTCTACCATTAGGGGTGACAGTACCTTTGTTTTCCTCATCATTTCTTTCTATATGGTTATGTTTTCCTCTCTTTTATAACCCATCCTAAGCCAGCGTCTTGCGATTCCTTGCTCCACGCCGAATCAGTCCATACATTTGTAATCTCGTCGTTTCTCCTGTGTTGCACTGTGGCAGGGTTATGATTCGCCCTCTCCTTTGCCATTTCCTCCCTCTTATTTTCCTCTTGTGCTTTACTCCACTCGCGTGCTTCCACCACAGCTTTTGTCACTAAATCCAATTCGTCCAGTTGTCTGCCTTCAAAGACTTTCCTGTTTCTGCTTGTCCATAGGTTCCAGCAAATCCAAGAGAACACTGTATCTCCCTCCACCCCAATTGGGGGTAAGCATTTTATCTTCTGGTGTGTCTTTATCAGTTCTCCGATCTCAGCATCCTGTCGTGTTTCAGTTCTTCTCTCGAAAGGAGCCGCATCCGATACTCACTTCGCAAAGGCACAGTGAAACAGAGCACGCTCTGTAGATTCAATCTCTCCACACCTAATACAATCAGCTGATTTCGTGATATGCCTATGGGCTAAGTTATTCCCTACAGCCAGAGCGCCTCTCTTAGCCTTCCACAGAAAGACTTGGAGTTATGGGCTTGTTTTCTTCTTCCAGATTTCTTTTTTCCAATCGAATTCAATAGTGTTTAGCGCCTCTTGGTTTTCTCCTTCCTCTAAATATCTGGCTTCATGATACCCCGTCCTTGTTGTGTACTCTCCAAATTTTTCCGGTAACCAGATTAATTTGTCTTCCACCTCATTTTGTCCTGGTTTCAGGCACATAATCTCCTATATTCTGTCAGGTATAAGCAGTTTGATCTTCGCTTCATCCCATTGGGTTGTGCCCTCCTTGAACAGTCGATTCATTTGTTGCAGGTCCATAGATGATGTCGCGTTTGTCCAGAAATATCCAGGCATCATCCCATATTTTCACCTTTTGCCCATTGCCTATGACAAAACCAATGTTTTTAACCAGCAGATTGCGTCCCACCAAAAGTGCTCTCCATCTGTGAGAGATGGAGTTCGTTCCCTTCACTGTCATGAAGCTTTCCTTCCTGCAATATTTTTTCTTCAGTAGTCTTGCCAAGAGGCAATTTGGCTTGGAAATTATCCTCTAGCTTGTCTTTGCTATCATGGCATCATTATAAGCTTCAACAGCACGAAACCCCAGTCCTCCATCTCGTTTTGATCTTGATAGCTTCTCCCATGCTACCCAGCAAGTGCTTTTAGAGCCTTGCTTTGAGTCCCACCAAAAGCGTGTAAGCGCTGATTGTATCCTTTTGCAAACACTGAGAGGCAGCTTATAGTTTTCTATTGAGAAATTCGGGATTGCCGTCAGTACATCCTTAAGGAGAGTGAGCTTCCCTGCTCCCAACAAACGCTTTGTCGTCCAGCTCAAAGAGCGCTGTTTGATTCTATCAATTATAGATGTGAACAAATCTCTTTTACGTCTTCCAAATAGTTCAGGCATTCCTAGATACTTGCCACTCCCACTTTCCTTCTCAATCCCTAGCCATCTTTAGCATTGTCTTTGATCTCCTGAAATGCTTTTGCCGAAAAAGTTATAGCTGATTTGGCCTTGTTGATGGTTTGCCTGGAAGCTCTTTCATACTCTTCCAGAATCTTTACAAAAAAACCGCAACTTCTCTCATCTGTTTTGACAAAAAATATTGTGTCATCTGCGAATAAAATGTGGTTGATCCTTGGTCCACGCCTTGCCACTTGTATTCCATTTAAATCACCACTTCTCTGAGACTTTAGGCAGAGGCCAGATAGTACTTCACTGCACAAGATAAAAAGGAAGGGTGATAAAGGGTCTCCTTGCCTTATTCCTCTGTGGGGTTTAATCGATCCGTTGGCCTCCCCGTTAACAATATCGCAAAGGAAACAGTTGTCATACATTGCATCACCCACTTTATGAAGCGTTCATGGAATACGAACCGAGACAGCACCGCTTCCATGAAATGCCATTCAAGTCGGTCGTACGCTTTGCTCATGTCCGTCTTAACCGCCATAGTGCAGTGTTTCGTTGCCTGAGATGTCTTTAAGTAGTGCATCATCTCATGTGTTATAAGCACATTGTCCGTTATTGATCTGTCCGGTATAAAAGCTGATTGGTTTTCCGATACTATTATTCCCAACACCTTCTTCAGACGTTTCGTGAGGATCTTTGATGAGTAAGCTTTGTAATACACGTTGCACAAGGCCATATGTCTGTAGTCCTTGACACTCTTTGGGTTCTTCACTTTTGGTATAAGGCTGATGTGGGTCTCGTTTATTCTTGGTGGCAACTTCCCTTCTTTAAAGAACTGCTGGATCTCGAGCACAATTTCTTCCTGCATCACTTCCCAGTTTGTATGAAAGAAGCATGCCAAGAATCCGTATGGTCCAGGTTCCTTATCCGCACTTATAGATCTGAATGATTCCTTGATCTCCTTTGCATCCGGAAGAGCAATAAGGTCCTTATTCATGTCCTCAGAAATGAGTCTCTGGATGGCTTTGTTATCTGTCGGTGTTGGGTCATTGTTCTCTATTGCAAAGAGGGTGTTTAAGTAGCTCTCAATCACTCCCACTATCTGTGCCTCTTTAAACACAACTTGTCCATCTTTATTTTTGATGACAGAGATTTTATTGATTGCCCTCCTTCCTCTTGTTGCAGCATGAAAGTAATCTGAGTTTTTGTCTCCCAATGCCTGCCAAATTTGACGGCTTATCTGCCTCCAGAATTCTTCTTCTGCCTTGTAGGCTCGTTCCAAGTCTTCACTTATCCTGTGTATCATATTCTTATCCATCAGTGGGTCTGTCATTGCATTCTCCAGCACCTCCTTCTTTAGCTGAATCAGTTTGTTGTAATTCACATGCTTTGCTCTATTCCACTGAAGGAGGTTCATTCTGCATTGAGATAGTTTACCAGCCACTGTTTTCATCCTTTTTTCCTTCCACGCTATTTAATGATTTCTTTCGCTTCTAGGCATTTCCTCCAGCTTCTGTCATATCTGAACAATCGTTTATAATCTTCCTTGGTGGGGTAAGTAGAGTTAATAAGGGCTTCTGGTCTGAAGCTTCAAACTTGAGGTATCTGCAGCAGCTTTGCGGGAACAAATCAAACCAACCTCCTGATGCTACAGATCTATCAAGTCGACATCTTATAAAATGTGTGCTTCTTCTACCTCTCCAAGACAGGCAATCTCCTGAGAATTTGATATCATAAAGGTCGCATTCTGATAAGAAATCACAAAAGTCTAAATAGGATCCTTCCGGTCTTCTAGGTCCCCCATCTTTCTCCTCCTCACAAAAAATTCGTTTAGGTCTCCTGTCATCATCCATGGCAGGTCTTGATCTTTGTTCATTAGTGTGAGTTTTTGCCAAAATTCTTTCCTCTTGGTCCAATCTGGTTCCCCATACACAAAGATCGCATAAAACTTGTCTTTCTTATAGCTAATTTTTGTTACAAAATAATTATGGCTCTTCTCTATTATATCCAAGTTCACATCCTCATTCCAGCACAGCGCTAATCCTCCCCTTCTCAAACTATGTAGTGATATCATAGTCGAGAATGTGTAGTTCAGGTCTTGTAATTGTTGGAGTACCACTTCATCAGTGTTCTTCGTTTCCATTAAGAAGAAAATTCCTGGTTTGTGTTTTCTTCTGATTTCCTTGAGCCTTCGAACTTTTGCATCGTTGCCTATCCCGCAACAGTTCAGCTCACCACAGCTAAGGAACAAGCCTTATGGCCTTCTGAAAATCCTCCCTCGTCTCATCTTGTCCTGCGTTTTGGATATTCCTTTCAGCCTGATTTGATTGTGCATCCTTTTCTCCTTCGCTTCTCAGATCCCTAAAGTCATCATCAGTATCGCGGTTAGGAATGAATCTGTTTTGCTCAGTTCTTCTCCCTTCTTGTCGTTGTTTCCTCCTCCTTAGAGTCACATGAGACTGAAAGTGTAGCTGCCTACTGGCGCTGGCTCCCATTAGCAGCATCAGGCTCATTCCCTGCTTCCGTTTTGGGACTTGGAATCCTCTGTGCGTTTCAGTAGCAGTTTCAGAAATGCCTTCCCAGTGCTATTTTTGTTGCTGTCCTGACTCTCTCTCTCTCTCGTACTGTCACGTCCTTCTCTCGTAAGCTGATAGTATGTTCTCCCCTAGCAGTCACCTCCATTGCCCTCGCAAACATGATATCAGCCGTTTCCCCCATCATGTTCTCTGTCTCAGACTGTAAAATTTGTTGTCTTCTTGGCTCTCTTTCCTGGAGGTCTGGGTGATCCGCATATCTGAGGGTTGCTTCCATCAATTCTTCCAGTATCACTTCTCTGGATGGTACCATTTGGTTCTGCACTCCCTCCTTCCTCATTGAGATCAAACCCTCTCTATAGCTTCCAGAAATCTGAGGCACTTCCTGGTTGTTCCCAAAGGCACTAGCCGCTCCTCTTTCTTTCTCTCTTCTCAGGTTAACTGGTGTTCTCTCAAGCCATCCAATGCTTCCTTCTAAACCTCGTCTTCATTTCTCTCTATTTGTGCTTGACAGGTTGTCTTCCTCTTTCGCTTGTTTAGAAGGAGAACATATGCGCTTCTCAGAGGTCGGTGTGTCCCTTTTCCTGCGGTGTTGATATTTAGCCCTCCACACTTCTCTGTTTCTCTCCTCGTCATGTCTCCCCCTTGTGTCCTTTCTCGTACTCCAAAAAGGTTTTTGGCTCAATCTGTTTATTGCTGTTCTTTTTCCATTTTCCTGCAGCACTTCATTCCGAGCAGATTCTTTGTTCGTTCCGGCTCTATTTTTCTTGTGGCTGTCTCTTCCATTGTTTGGGCGCCGAGGTGGGTTCCATGTTCGCTTCCAAGACAAAGAAGAGCTATGCCCTTGGTCTCTTCCCTTGTGCCCTGCGCCAGTGAAACTTGCATTTGATCTACCTTGGTTATCTTCTCTGCCTGTCACCGCTTGGCTCCATAGATGAGACCGGGCTAGTCATTCTATGTCCCCCATTTGTCTGGTTGTCTCGGATGTTAATGCCGCCATCCCTTCCTCCTCCAGTTGTTCTCCCCCATTCGCTTACTACATCTCTGGCTTCGTTGCACCTAGGTTTCTCAGCAGAGCTTCTTTCTCTCTGTGTGAAGTAGCCTCTATCTCGTTCTTCTCTGTATTTCTTGTCTGGGGAGTTTCTTTTCAGTTCCTCCTTCTCTGGTCCTCTCTTATCTCTCTCAGGGCAAGTTGCTGCCTCGTGTGTGAGCATGTTACAAACAGTGCAGCTCTTATCTAGTCTATCGTAATCCAGTTGAACTACTACCTCCTCCCCTGAATCAAATTCCACAACAGTGTCTCGAGCTATTTGTTCCAAGCCAGCAATCGTGACTTTTACCCTCACAAAAGCCAAGTTTATTTCCACTTCTTCGACCCTTCCTACTACATTTCCTATTTTCCACACTAGTGTTTCTTGCCAGAAGTGAAAGGGAAGCCCTTTTAATTCAATCCAGAAGGGAAGCTTGCAGAAATAATGGGTTTCCATTTCTGCAGTATTACCATCCATCTATTGAAGGCATATAGTCTGTTCTCAAGAACCTCTGCAGGTCCTCCATTTTTTCAAAGTGAAACAGAAAGATACCAATTCCCATATCCGTTCTTTCTGCTCTCCCTCTGAGGCTCCACCTGCGCATAAGGTGGGAGAAAAGAGCACCAATCATTTGCTCTTGTTGGTTTGTCACTCGCCCAATGAGGGTTAAGTCATTTTCCTTGATCCTTTCTGAGGTGTCGATGCCAGTTGCCCTGACTCTGCGTTCCGGCTTGTCTCCTTCCATTCTTTCGTTTGCTTTCCGTTTTTCAGCATAAGTTAGTCTCCTTTCCATTTTGCCGATTTCTTGTAAATCCTGTAGTTTCCCCCTTTGGTTTTCTTTCCTTTCCTTGTTATCTCCGTTGAATCCTGTCTCGAGTGAAGTTGCTTCGTCGTTGTCCAAGTTGCAGAAGTTGTAAAAGCCAGTTTCCACGGTGGTCCTTTGCCTCGTTAAGGACTCACCGGCCGGCGCCGGCCGTTGATTTATTTTTCTTCCCTTTTTTGTATCGATAAGTTTAAAAGGTTTGAAAATAGATCTGGGTAAAGGTTGGTACTTTGCTACTTTGGGCTTTTAACTGGTGGATAATAAATCTATCGAAAAGCGGGTCTGAGAGCAAAAGAGTTTTTCCTAAGAATACTGCTATACTGTATGTAACAACTCTTGTGTCTAAGAATTAGATGGATGTTGTTATAATTTGAATTGAATATTCTTTACCGGTTTTCTTGATTTTCTCTTCAACACTCAAACTTTTTCGTTTCAATAATGAATTCAATCTGAAATCAAGTTATTCTTGTATTGTTGAGTTAAGTGACATACAAGTAATTTGATAAGGGATCCAGTTTGCAGAGACGGGATCCCTTTTTCTTGAATGACTTAAAATTTGAAGCCAATTTTGAATTGAGATTCGCTGATAATTTGTCTATGCATAAAAGCAACTTTCGATCTAGACAACTTCTAGGACACTCCACGTCTAACAATTCAATATGTTTCTGAGCTCAGTTGACAAGTATTCAGTCATGCTTTCATGTAACAATAAGTTTGATTGTGTCTGCTTTCTGGCAACCATCATTTTTCACCAGAAAACATCATATTAGAGTATGTAGAGTATGTGGTTTAGTCAATCAAATGTAATCTCGGTTTAATGTATTGAACCGAGAAACAATGCTTAAAGTATAAAAGCTTGTATCTAATATAGTTCTCACTTCCCCGTGCTCGAGTCATCCCTCTCACAATATGCTTTAGATATCCTTCGCAATTTGATTATGTATAGAATATATATTTTAGATATCATTTGTGTCTATATACTTGCAAGTAAAAATAAAAAGGGACAATGTAAAAATAATAACAATAGTAACAATAATATGATTCGCTGACAAAAAAGGGACAATGTAAAAATAAAAATAAAAGATTCCATGCATGGCTGAAACCACAAGTTTTCTATGTTTTTGGGTCTGAAAGTCTAGAAAATAAAAAGGTGAGAACACTTCGTTTTGTGATTCACAATTTCCATTGTCGTGTTTTTGATTAAAGAAGAACTTGATTCTTTGTTTCATTTGAGAAGATAAATTTTTACGTAATTTGTTTTTTTTTTGAAATAATAATACATATAAATAGGTGATGGTCCATTCTGATTATTATTGCTTTACAAAGACTTACATAGGTCTTTCCAGTTCCACTTTAATATCTCGTTAAGCAGACCTCTTTGATCCACATACATCAATCCATACATGGATATACACGAGCATCCTCTTTTCCTTTCAGCTTGGTATACGTGGAGCTATCTATGGCGGCTACTATTGCAACGAATATAGATGTTATGTTCAATTTCATAAGCCCCATTGGAGATCAACCAGCCTTCCCACCACCATCATCCTCTCCAGCTGAGCATGTTCACATACGGTGGTCCATGTGATTTTTGTGGACAAAACCTACCAGCCCCATGTTATATTTGCATCACATGTGGAGTCACTGTGGATTTAATTTGTGGGATGAAACCATCACATCTTGATATCGAAAATCCGTTGTGTCATGATCATCCACTTGGTTAATTACTTGAAGAAACAAGAAGAGTAGTCCTCTTGTGAGCTATGTGAGGAGTTTATTCATGGACCATCCTATTCATGTCTTCAGTGCGATGTGTATTTTCACGTGGATTGCGTCCATCTCTCGAAACAGATAAATCATCAATGTCACTCTAATCATCCTCTCAAACTCATTGCAGTTGAATCACTTACGGATGATGCCGAGAAGCTTTGTATATCTTGTCCAGTATAACCAAAAAAGTTCATTTTTCATTGTTCCATCTGCAACTTCAGCATCTGCCTTACTTGTACGAAAAACCACCTCCCCTTGTAATTGAGCATACCAAAACACACAAACATCCACTTACCCTCTTTTCGAGAAAAATGCCATTTACTTGTGATGTTTGTGGGGAAGAAGGCGGCAAGATGCCTTATGTATGTGTTCCGTGTGCTTTTATTACCCACATAGTGTGTATTGACGTACCCCGTGTCGTCAATATCAATGGTCATGATCATCGCATGACTTTCAGTCATCACCTTGGTGTTAGGTATTTAAAATGTGGAGTTTGTCACCAGAGTTTAAGTTCATACCATGGGGCTTATTCATGCTCTATTTGTGCACGCTATGCAGCTCATTCTCAATGTGTATTAAGTAATGATGTATGGGATGGTGTAGAATTAGAAGGGATTCCGGATGATACAAAATATATTGCACCATTTAAGGTGGTGGGTGATGATTTGATAGTTCATTTCAGTCATGAAAAACATACTTTACGGCTCCACAAGGACAATGTCACTTACACTGATATGTGGCTACAATGTAAAGCATGTATGTATCCGGTTGGATTTGGCTCCATCTACGTTTGTGAGGAATGTGGCTACCTTCTTCATGAAAAATGTGCTAATTTTTCAGTGTATAGAAGACTTATCTTTCACACCGCACCATACACGTTGCAAGCTAATATTTTTGATAAATATATAGACTGCGACCTGTGTAGAACACTATCTGGTAGTTTCCTGTACGAATCACAATCACGAGAACCGAGCTACAAAGATGCACATTGTGGTTCCCTTTCTGAACCGCTCGTCCATAATGGCCATTTACATCCACTATATTTTCATGCAAAGAAGAGTAACTATTCTGATGGATGTCATGACAATGTAGATGGTTATGTGCTCCGCTAATTGTGACTTTTTGTTGTGTTTTTATTGTGCTTGTTTACCAGAAAAGATATGGAACAGGAGTGAGGAGCACCCTCTCACTTTATATTACGGTGAAAAGGAGAACAACAACAATTGGTGCGATAGTTGTGAAACTGAAATAGATCCATGTGAATGGTTCTATACATGCTCTGATTGTGGATGCACTCTGCATGCACGGTGTGTACTTGGTGATTTCTCGCGTCTCAAGGTAGGATGCTATGTTCACTCTTGGTGTCGAAAAACATTTAAGGTAGTTCCTAACAATCACAACACTTGGCCATTATGCAGCCAATGTCATTCCCGATGCAAGTTCTCTGTCATCCTAAAGCATATTGATGAAGACAATGTATACATCTGTTCCCGTTCATGTTTATTGATTTGTTGGCGTTAGTCGAGTCCATGTGTGTGTGTGCGCAAAGAATATAAAACTTTGAACTTACGTTTCCTGATGTATGGTTCTTTCATGGTTGTATCATTTCATTTACGCTATATCTAATTAATTTGACGAGCTCATTACCAAAGCCCAAAATGTACTAGAAAACTCGTGATGTGTTAGTTGATATGAAGCAACGAAGAAGAAGATGAAATGAAACAAACTTTCTTATTGAATTATCTGATTCAGAATACAAGCTTTTATACTAAGCATTGTTTCTCTGTTCAATACACTAAACCGAGATTACATTTGATTGACTAAACCACATACTCTACATACTCTAATAAACTACGTTAAGTGATTGAGTCATGTGAGGACGTTCAGATTATCGCCGAAGAAAATATGAAAATATGAAAATATGCTTTATTCAACAATAACAGCAAATATTTTACGTCAATTATTTTTATGTCTAGTTAAAAAAAAAATATTTTTATGTCAAATTGATATATTGAGGTGAGCTTCATGTGTGATATTTCAGATTATTCCGGAAGAAATATAAAAAATATACTTTCTTTCACACAAAAAGAAACAAAAAAATGCTTTCTTTCAACAATAACAAAACAAATGTTCTTCTTTCAGATTCGGTTGTCTTTTTGAGTTTACCCACTTTATACAATTATACTGAAGATATTACTTTGCAGAGAAGAGAATCGTTTGTTCTTTCACGTTTAGAAATATGAAATATTTAGTTGAACAAAAAAAAACGAAACATTCTTTGAATTGAGAGAGTTGCAAGGCTTCTCCTCCTTCTATTTTTGGCATATCTTTGTATATAATTATTGACCTGAAATCTGTCTTCATAATAACCGTGGGACAGGTCTAACAAAAAAAGAAAGATAAAGAGACAAGATCAGCCTAATCAGCAAGTCTTCAATGGCATGGTAGTGACATATATCCAAAAGTCTCATGAATAACACCAAAGACTGATCCAGAAATTTATTTAATATAGGGTACATATCTTTTAACTAATAAATTAAATTATAAAATATAGTATTAATAACCAAAAGACAATCCATGACTAAATGAATATAAGAACATAATGTCCTACATCGGAAGGTGGAAAGGATCTTAACTAGTATATAAGGGATATGAGCCAATCCACTTATTGCCAATTGGTTTTGAGTTGGAAGTCCATAGAACTTAACATGGTATCAGAGCCCGATCCACGCTATTCAACCCGATCCGTCCCATAGTTGGTCCAACTATCGATAAGCCAGGCCTGTAACCAGTGTTGTCGATCCATGTCCAAACATTCCGAGATTAATGGCCAAAGAGCCATCATCTCGAGGGGGCGTATAAGGACATAATGTCCGACATCGAAAGTTGTAAGGGATCTTAACTAGTATATAAGGGATATGAGCCAATCCACTCATTGCCAATTGGTTTTGAGTTGGAAGGCCATAGAACTTAATAATAAAAAGAGAAAACATAAAAATGTCACAATAAAAAAATATGTTTCTTACAAATTACTCTATAATCTTTTATTTTTTGGAATTTCTTTGTCTCTATTTCGTTTGTCAATTTATCAAAATATCATTTTTCAATAAGTAAGATGATGGAGAAGAGAAGAAGATTAATGGCTAGATCAAGTTAATATAATTTAATTGTTTCAAACATTTACTTCTAATTTATTAATGGACAAAAAAAAAAGAATTTGGGTTTCAGAAATATCACTACAATTAATGGGTACAAAATAATTGAGGACTAATAAGTTTGTCTCATTTCAGCCGCAGTTCAAACAGGTTGTCCATTTTTAGTTGCCATCAAGGATAGTTAATCGTTCTTGCGCCAGATAAATCAGCTCGTTATTCAGCATGTCATAGCCGAGGAGACCAATTCTCAGCAGGTTAATCAGAATGTCGTCATGTAAGTTTTTCAAGAGGCAATGCAGTAGTTGCACAAATGGTCGAAACGGATAGCTGCGCAGAAAGCTAATCAGATAGTTGCATCGAGATTGATTGCCAGTTCGCTCTTCAAGCAGAGTAAGCATCCGCCGCCGTTTCACCGTCACCACATGCACCACCTGTTGAGGTTCCGGGAGCTGAGCCGTCGTAGGATATTCTGCATTGTTATGGGAACTGCAGAGGTACCACGAGAGGTGTGGACTACACTATGCTCAGGTTGTTGACCTTCCGCCGTCACCACCGCTATCGCATATGCCAGAGACAGAGAGGGACCCACGTATTGGAAGCTAATGAGGAAGATGTGGGATATGGATTTTGATCATTTTGGAAGGAAAATGGATATTGTCAACGCAGGCAATTAAGGGAAGAAGTTGGACCTTAACTTGGAGCATACGAGGTGCCCCACGGAGTATCAATTGGACTTGCAACCTAGTATTTGAGAGGCGACGCCTTGCCTAGGTGGAAGGGAGATGAAGATGCAGCGCGTGATCATTATCAATTGACCTAAAATCACTTATATAGGGAGTTCGACATGACGTTCTTTCCTCGTGAAGCCAGGCACATGAATGCCAATGCTTTTTAGCACATTGCCTAAGGCACTAGGATTATCAAGGAGTACGAGCAAGAGTTGGTTGGCTTTGCAGATTTTCTGGGAAATCATAGCCAATGAAGATTTAATCAGCAGGTTCTTGAATGGGCTTCAAGTGGATATTTGTAACGGTGATGCCGTACGGGTTTACACCAGTTCATGAGGAAGAGATAGGGGAGAAGCAATATTTCTTCAAGGGGGCTCAGTCAAAGCTCAATAAGAGTCATTCAGGATATAGCAAGGTGTCGGAGCTGTCGGAATTTGTACCGTGTTGTTTTCATTGTCACTGTCATCATGTTGGGAGAGCGTGTTCAGTTTCATGCAGATGGTTGGTTTTTGTCATAAGTTACTACCAGTCTATGTTAGTGGATGCGTCGTTTCTCATTTAGATTGCAGCACCAGCAGTTAGACCGAGTTGTTCAGTTGTGGTTAACTTGTTCTCATTTTCGGGGATTGTTCGCAGTGAGTTTAGAGTTTCTTCTGCCACCACCCAAACGCCAAGTTATTGTCGTGAGTATTTGTTGTTGGAGACCACGAGATAGTTGAGACTGTTATTTTGACGTTTTTGATTCGAGTTGTCGTTTTGAGTATGTTGCTTATGTGGGAACCATTGATTTAGTACTTGTGTTGGTTGTTTATCGCTACAGGTGGGGCAGCTTATACCCTATTGGATATTGGAGCTTCGCATAGTTTCGTATGTCGAGCCTTATCGAGTATTGGTCATCCAGAGTGTATTTGAACCAAAGAGTAGACATTTTCATTCAACCGATTTAAAAAAAAAAAAAAAAAGAATTCTGGCATACATCGAGATATAAGAGTCGTACTTCAGGCACTTGATTTTTTACAGTGACTTAGCAATGATGGAGATAAACCAGTGTGATGTTATTTTTAAGAATGGGTCAGAGAACGAGAGTGCATATCCCAAGAGTTGAATGGGTTATAATTTTACAAGATATTCATACGAACATGAGAGGTCTACTTTAAATTCGTGTTCCAATCAAGAAAGTTATAAAAAGGCCATAGCGGATTTTGCAGCAGCCGCAAAATGTCTTCAGGAAAAGGAAAAAAAATGACTTGATGATCAGAGTTTGTTGGAAGAGAGACAGAATTCAGGAGGAAGTACAGCAGACCGAAACTCAGCGGAGGATTTGATTACCTGGAGCTTTTGAGGAGAAGATCAGACAGTCGGATCCGGACTTGAATTCGAGGACGAATTCCTTGTTAGTGGGGGAAGAATTGTAACAACCCCAGCCCTATGTCCTTTTATCCAATTAATATTGGTCTTCCAAGGCCCGTTAAAGGCCCTTTTGTTTATCAAAATTGTGATCACGTGTTCATGTGTATAACAAAAGCATCTCCACCTTCGTTTGTTAACTTAGCCGCACAGTTGAGCGAGAGGAGAGAGAG
>OVBB01000886.1:6559-17473 GCA_900406415.1 Isatis lusitanica
GAGGATACGGAAAGAAGACCATGACCAGAAGAACCAACGACATCATCAACCAACCGGCCAGAGCAGCCGCCAGAGGAGCAGCCGGAGCAGGAACAACCACCGTCGGTACATCCACAGAAGGAACGGGAGCGACTGTCGCCGGAACATCCACGGCCAGGGTGGTCGGAGTGACAACGGTCGGAGCTAACGCTGCAGCATTGACGAGATTCAGGATGCCGCTCGTAGATTCAGTGATAACGGAAACAGCCGACACCGGCCCCTCCGGTCAAGCCCAAGATATCACGGCAATCGCCGAGCTAAGGAACATGATAGCCGACCTCGCTGAGCGGCAAGACAGGCAAGAAAGGGCAGCTTCTCAAGAGCTGGCTCGTGGCTCCCGAACTCTCGGGAGAAGACATCTCCAGTTCACGCCACAGGCGGATAACCCAGACAGTCAAAACCGCAAATGAGCAGACCCCTGACGAAAGAAAGAGGGAACCATCGTTTCCACCTTCCGCACAACGCAAGAACGCCGTAAGGCAAGCAATAGAGCAGCCGGCCTCCACGGCGTTAAACGGAGAAAACGCGGGAAAAACCGCAAACAGGGCCGACCAAGAGGAAAGCAACAATGACAACGAGGAAATAAACGCGGATGAAGAAGAGCTTTGCTGGATAAGGGAACAAGAAAAGGCGGAACGAGGAAGCCGAACAAACCGATCTGTCATCTAGAGAAGCGAGATGGATGAACTCCGAGCTCGACTGGAACTCACCGCGAGTCAAATGAAGGAGGTAAGGTCGCAAGTCCATAAAGCAACAAGTGTGGCCCCAGAAATTGACCGCATCTTGGAGGAAACGCAAAAGATCCCGTTCACCTCGAGGATCACAAGCGTTAGACTCTCTAACCCCGGGAAAATCCAATTCCCCTTGTATGACGGGATGACGGACCCAAAAGCCCATATGACAGCCTTCCACATCGCGATGGGACGGGTTAGATTCAAACCCGAAGAGAGGGATGCTGGATTCTGCCTTCTCTTCGTGGAGCATCTGAAGGGATCAACCCTCTCGTGGTTCTCGAGACTGGAAAAAGACTCAATCAACGGTTTCGACCAATTGTCAGCGGCTTTCCTAAAGCATTACTCGCTGTTCATTAGCCAATCAACGTCGAGAAATACTTAGGTTCACCCCCTGGGGTGAATCTCTAAATACACATCTCCCTTAAAAACCAATCAATTTGCCAGGTCATTATTGACAAAAAAAAAAATAAATTAATAAAATTATATTAAACAAAACCAAAAGTTATAAGTTTAAATTTTTGATTTAATGGTTTAACGTTCTGGGTTTAGGGTTTAGCGTATTAAGTTTAGGGTTTAGCGTTTTGGTTTAGGGGTTTAGCATTTTGGGTTTAGGGTTTGGCGTTTTGGGTTTAGGGTTTAGGGTTTGACACTTTGTGTTTAGGGTTTAGCAATTTAGGTTTAGGGTTTGGCGTTTTAGATTTAGGGTTTAGCGTTTTGGGTTTAGGGTTTAATGTTTGGAATTAGGGATTAGCGTTTTGGGTTTAAGGTTTAGGTTTTAATGTTTTGGGTTTTGGGTTTAGTGTTTTATATTAACCCGAAACCCAAAACAATAAAACAAAACCCCTAATTCCAAAACACTAAACCCTAAACCCAAAAGACTAAACCCTAAGACCAAAATACTAAACCCTAAACCCAAACGCTAAACCCTAAACCCAAAACGCTAAACCCGAAATCCTAAACGCTAAACCCTAAACCCAAAACGTTAAACCCGAAACCCAAAACGTTAAACCTTAAACCCAAAACGCTAAACCCTAAACCCAAAACACTAAACCCTAAACCCAAAATGCTAAACCCTAAACCCTCAACCCAAAATGGTAAACCCTAAACCCAAAAAGTTAAACACTACGATCAAACCTTTAAACCTAAAAATAATTTTTGTTTTTGTTTAGTTTAATTCTATTATTTTATTTGTTTTTGTTAATAATGACGTGACAATTTGATTGGTTTTAAAGGGAGATGTGTATTTAGAGATTCACCCCACGGGGACGTCCGACGCAGATCTCTATTGTTGACGCAAGGACCAGAAGAGAGCCTTCGAGAATTCGTCCAAAGGTTTAAGGTGATCGTATCCAAAATCGACGGCCTAAGCGACAGTGCTGCAATAAACGCCCTGAAGAAGTCCTTACTAAAGCCCTCCATCTTCCGAAAAGAAATTACCGTAAACCCGACGGTAACCATTCAAGATGCCCTTCACCGCGCCTCTAACTTTGTAATCTACGAGGAAGACATGAGGGTTCCGTCCGGAAAGCACCAATCCACAAAATTGGTCGCCAAAGGCACGGTGCAATCTTCAAACGTTCCGAACGAGAGGAAGAGTAGGTGAAGCGGCAGAGACGAGGAACATAACCCGGGCGGAGCGCATAACTACCAAATAAACACGGAGAGGCTATCTGATGGGCGAAGAGAGGATCATGGAATACATGGACTCGACTGGGATACAATGAGAACGCCTTGTGTACCTTCCACAAGGCCAAGGGCCACTCAACTGAAAACTGCAGGACGATCGGAAGAAGGCTCACGGCAAAACTGTTAGCCGGAGAACTCGGGAACGGAGTAACTCTCGAAAGTCTCGGAGCGACCGAAGAAGATGCAGGCGCCCCGGTTGAATGACCCTATCTGGAACGTCCCGAGAGGCCTGACGAGGATACGCCCAAACGGAGAAGGAGACCAAACGGAGACGACTCCGCCGCAAACCACAGAAGGATCCACATGATCATCGGAGGATCCCAGTGTCGAGACACGGTGGCTTCCATAAAGGCATTCTTGAGAAGAGGACACAAAGAGTCTAACCCGCAGGAACCGGTCACCAAACATGAATACCGGATTGCCTTTAATGACAAAGACGCCGAAGGTCTCGACCAACCTCATTACGATCCATTAATAGATGGAGCTAGACATCAACGACTACGACGTCCAACGGGTTTTTGATTGACACCAGGAGTTCAGTAGACGTCATTTTTTGGGAGACGCTCCAAATGATGAAAGTGGACCTGTCAATGATAAAACCCAATCCAAGGTCGCTGACCGGTTTCTCTGGCGAAGTCACAATGACAGACGGGACAGTCCAACTCCCGGTCCACGCCGGTGGAAACACAAAGATCGTTAGTTTCGCGGTGGCAAATCACCCCGCGATTTATAATGTGATAATGGGAATCCCGTGGATCAACTTGATGCGAGCGATCCCATCGACTTATCACCTCTGCTTGAAATTCACAACGCCGAGCGGAGTCAGAACTATCCGGGGAAATCAGAAGGAGGCCTGAATCTGCTTTCTGGCAGAACAAAAGTTTCGGAACCCGACAATCCCGCAGAGAGATAACCCAAAGAGAAAACAGGAAGACCAAGTCCCAGAGATGGGAAAGAAAATAAGCAGAACCGAGCGGTTCGAAAAAACGGAAGCTCCATCCACGGAAGCTAAAATCAATCAAGGAGAAGCGAAAATTACCGAGGAAAAGACCTCAAAAGCAGCTGAGGTAGTAATAGACGGTTCCATGACTAAGGCTTAGCCGTCTTAAAAAAAAAAAAAAAAGCGGAACTACGGGGGACTTGATCCCATCTCAAGAAGGATACGTAGGCAGCTCGCTTAAAAAACGAGTTCAGTTGCCCCCCTCCAAAAAAGGGGGGGGGGAGTGGATCCGTATATCAAAAACTCAAAAATTTCCCGGAAATATCAATCCCGATGAGCATCGGGACTTAACATCTCGTAATCCATCAAGGGAAGCAAACGATCCAGAAGGACCCGAGAAAATGAACATTAAGACTTAGCATCTCATAACACATTCAGAACTCGAACAATTTACAAAATATCAATCCAGAAATAAGCTCGGATAAGCGTCGGGACTTAGCATCTTGCAATCCACCCGGGACTACCCATTGAACGAGGCACTGGAAAATACTCACGTCTTCTGAAAAAAAAAAACACGTCTGTTGCTGGCCACAACAAGACTCTCACTCAACCATGGTTCTCTCAACATCCCGAAGCGGATAAAAGTAGCAACCTATATAAATTTCAAGACTAACATCCGAAAGGCGCAACCTGACATCCCGCGATCCTGCAGGAAGCGTCGAAGACGATGTTCTGTTTTAGCTTATCTTCAGGGGTGCTTCGCATAAGCAAATAGTGTGAGGCGTCGATCACGAAATAAGCTCACTAACCCAGTAAGACGCCTGACATGGAAAGCTGGTCTTGAACATCTTACGAACGCAGTAACAAACCGGCTCTGGTACGAGGTCTTAAACGCGTTCCGTCAAAGGAAGGATTCAAATGAGCTCAATTCCCGGCGACACCGAAACATGCATCAAACCTAGGAAATATCCGCGATGGGACCCTGGTCAGAAGTTCGAGTGTCTGGAAAAGCACTCCAACGCACCGTACAAAACACAAGTTCGAATAAGAGGTCCGAAGAATCTAGCGGAGTCAAGCAAGGACTCGACAACCTCAACGAAACCCATGTACTATCTGAAAACGATATACTAGTTTCCCAACACAAGTCTGGAACCAAAGCAGAAACTAAAACCCAGATAGTATCTCGAGCGATACACTGGTTTTCAAAGCTCAAATCAAACATAACCGAAAGGATTTGAAAATGATCCATGGGAGGAAAGTAAAATAATCAAGTAGGTTCAAACAGAAACAAATACATTAAAGGGGCCAAGCGACCCGAATACAGCAAAATAGAAAAACATAAGCGTAAGGCCTAATCATAATCGATAACCGGAGTAGTGCCAGCACCATCCATATCCAGGAAGTCATCATCTGGGGGCTGGTATGGAGAGACCAGAGAATAAGCCAAGCAGTCATCAAACTTGGCAAAGGCTCGGTTAAAAGAGCCTACCCAACCTCCCTGACGGAGCTGCGCCAAGCTTGATGACAGCCTACGCTCTTCTTCTTCGACCTTGCTCTTCCCGGACTTGATGTCACAGACCATCGTCAACTTTGAGCCAACCTCGGACAAAGCAGATTCGACCACTCTAGCCTGACTTAATGGAACCAGAGCAGCCCGCGTATTCTCAATGCGGAGATGATACTTCTCCGCATCCTCCCATTGACAGCAATTCACCGCCTTCTTCAGCTCGTGCTTGGCCGCTGGGAGCTATCCCTTAAGGGCTTGCATCTCCTCATTCGCGGCCGCGAGCTTCTGAGCTTTCTACTCCGACCTCTTGAGCCGGACCTCTAAGTTCCTGATCTTCCTGTCCTTCTTACGGGACTCTTTCGCTGCAGCTTCCAGAGCGACCTGGGTCGCATGTGCCCGAGTGGCGATCTGAAACAAAATAAACAATCACTAAACAAGAGAGCAAGTCAATATCGGAAACAACTCAAAGGAAAAAGAATATACCATCACAAGACCGGAAGATAGATCCCCGTAGGCTAATGAGGAATCGAACGGCCCGATAACAGTCGGTGCGGACTGGCCGAGATAATCCACGAGCTTGGTCAACTCAACCGTATCTCCTCCGGCTGCCTTACGGGCGTCGAACATAAGCCCGGGCCCGGTGTCCTTCGCCTCTCGAGAAGACTTCTTCTTCTTCTGGCGACTCGGGCCCTCAGCAACTCCCTTACCCTTATCAAGGGTGGAGGCACGATCAGTTTCCGGGGGCGCAGCAGCGTGCTCCACAGGGACATCGTCTTTCTGAGGATCAGTTCCAGGCGCCGTCGGATCAAAGGAGTCAGCCGCCAAATCAAACCCGGCTGCCGACTCGGACGGACTGGCCTCACCGTACTTCTGCGCACGGTACATCAAGACACCCTCTAATCAAGGATAAGATGCATCGGATCAACAGAGTCAGGACCTTTCGGTTGAGCACGCCCCTCAAGGATATCCTTCGCGTCAAGAAAACATTCCCAAAGCTCGTGACTTGACCAATCAATTCTCTTCTTGAAGACTTCTTCAGAAATCTCGTAAAAGCCAGGCACCCAAGAAGCAGGAGGAATTCGACCTGAGAGAAAGTTATGGGAAGATGAAGTTATGAGAAGTCTTTAGCCTATTTATAGAAGGTCTCCAAAAAAATAAAAAATAAAATATATATATAAGAAAACAATAAAAGAAGAAGAAAAAGGAGAAAAAGGAGACACATCCTTACGTGGCTCTTTCACAAGAAGTTATAATCCGACCGCCGTAGTCGGAACCGACTGAGAAGGAACTACGATTCACGAAGAAGAACTGACCACGAGAAGCTTTGTAATGATCCCGAAGCCCAACGTAAAAAGTCTTCGGTTGTTTTCTGATGGTAACCTGACAAAAGAGGTCCTGACCGGTGGTTTTATTCAAGGAAAAATAATTCTGAAAAATATCTCCATCCGGTTTGATTCCACATTCGGTGCATCGGACCACCAGGCCAATCAGTATCAGTATCGCGGAGGGAATAAGTTGCGAGATCGCGATCCCAAAAGGTTCGAGGTACTCAAAGATAATTCCCGGGATCGGGAACCAAAGATAAGCTTCGTAGAACATAGACTCGTACACTGTAAAGTACCCTTTTGGGGGCCTGTCCATCCGATCAGTGTCCTTCGGAAGGAGAAATTCGATCTCATCTGGAACGCGGAAATCAGCCCGCAACTCATCAATCACCTCTTGCGTACTTAAGGTAACGTCGAGCTCGTGTTTACCAGCTGTTCTTCTATATCCCGAGGTTGGAGTGGGCTTTGACGACCGCCAACGAGAAACGTCTTCACCCCGATAAGCGTTACACGTCCCGGGGGAATTAAACTCAAGTTTCACTTCAACATCATAATGGCAAGCAGCGTCGGGCACCTCGGCCTCTCGATCTAAGCTAGCTTCCCCTTCGTCCATGACATAACTCTCCAACCTCGGGCAAAGAATTATCGTGTTCGACAGGCACCCGAGTTCTAGATGCCCACAGACAAAAACCGCTCACATCCACTTCACATCGGGGAGGAGTTCAGACGCCCCGAACACCGCTAACTTGCAGCAAGGCGCCGCTGACACTACCTTGAGAACCTCCAGGCGCCCTCTGCAAAGCTCCCCCAGGGCCAGGTGCCCACTTTAACGCAGCTCTTGCTCCAGCCGCCCGCTGAGGCACGTTCTCCGCTCCAGCCGCCTTCGGCTGAACTTCTTCACGGCCAGCCACCCTCGGATGAACTTCTTCACGGCCAGCCGCCCACTGAGGAGCGTCTCCAAGTCTAGGCGCCGCTGGTTGGGCGTCTCCGAGTTCAAGCGCCCAAAGAGGCACACCTTCGGGGCCGAGCGCTGCTTGCAGAATAACGCCTTCACCGTCCGCGAACAAGTCATCCACGAGTCTCGCGTCCTGTCCCAGAGAATAGTCAAAATAAAAATCTGGCAACATGTCGAAGTTGAGCTCGAAAGGACTCAATGGTTGATCCACCATTTCAAGTAAAGAAAACACTTGAGAAATACTTGAAGAACACTTAAGAAAATTTTGAAGAGAGAAGTGGAATTATGAAGAATGAAATGGAACTCATCCCATGATATAGCAAAGATGGCACAAACTCCCATGCAGACTTGACGGGACAGCATCTGTCTCTGACAAGACATTAAAAACAGAACGGAGGAACGGAAAAACCTATCGTCTTCCCGTTCCATCAATCCCGACAAACTCTCAGTTCGAACTCATTGCTTCGAACAACGAAAGCAAAGCGCTAGGGGGCTAACTGTTGGGGTCAAAATCCCCTCCTCGGAGATTGATAGAACGAGAACTCAAGATCAAGATCAAACAGAACACGGCGGCTGAACTTATCCTTACCATGGCCAGCCACCAGTCACTCTCTCATCAAAACATGGCGGTTGGACATGTCCAAGGATACGTCCAGCCGCCCATCATCCTTCTTCCAAGCATGTTTTCCGGGCTCGGACCGATCCAAGATTGAAAATCCGCACGTTCAGATCCCGAGACACCCACGAACATTGGGCAGCCGCCCACGATCTTTGGCCAGCCGCCCACGATCGTTGGACAGCCGACCGGGTCCAGCCGCCCACGTCGGTCTTCCCGTGTCCAGCCGCCCAACGATCCGTCCGCCCACGACCTTCCAGCAGTCCAGCAATCCATCCGCCCGCGACCGTCCAGCCGCCCACGACCGTTTGCCCACGTCTAGCCGCCCGTCGATCTGTCCAGCCGCGCACGTCTGTATGCCCATGTCCAGCTGCCTGTGTCCAACCGCCCGTGCACATCGACTCTGGACCGGCGGCTGGAAATCAACATCGGACCGGCGGCTGGAAACTCGAGGAAGAAACAGGCGGCCTGATTTCAAAAGACGAAAAAAGAACGTTCGGAACACTATTCACGCGGGAAAAACCGTTAAAACACTGTTCATCTCGAGAAAAAGTTAACCGAGGAATCAATTTAAGCTTAATCAAGATCCGGTTTACTATTCATCGGTTTACTACTCATCGGGTTACTATTCATCGGGTTACTATTCGTCGGGTACAGTTCATAAAAGTTGGGCCGGGCCAGGATCGGATCGTGTGATGGACTGCTGAAGGTTTCAGACCAAAAAACGTGCCCAAAAGACCATGCCGGTGGCTGGAAAGGGGGGAACTTTGTCCCACATTGCCCAGAAAGAGTTTTACCCTCCTAAGTCTCTTAGTATAAATACATACACTTGTATTAAGTTCAAGGTATCCCAAATCCGAGTATCAAGAGCTTTAGCATTATAAGACTTATTTAAGATTTTGCTATTATTCTTGTACTCTGAGATATTAATTAATAAAATCATCTTTCCATCTTTTTGCATTTTTGGTCCTTTAGTTCTTTAAAATAGAATTTTCGGATCCCCATAAAATATAAGTTTTGACTGTGTGAGTTTTGGCTCTCACATCCTTCACTGTAATAAGTTTCAATTGCCTCTCCAAATCGGCATTTACTCTCGAATCTCTGTCCTACCGAGAGATTTAGGGTAGACATATCTAACCATTGAACCTTTGGATTACCTTTACAACCGCTCGTCGACAAGTTATGAGATCTCTTCTTAGGAGGTAGAATGATTAATCTTCGTCTTATGTTGGATGCTCATCATATAAACTGAAGTTATCATCTTCAAATGACTCACCATCTGAGTCGTCGAACAAATCAAATCGGCTTTCAAATTCATTATCTTCTTCGTCTTCTTCGCCTACTTCATTTTCTTCGACTATTTCATTTTCTTTGCCTACTTCATCTTCTTCTCCTTCCACTTTCTTAATTGGGATCATGGAATTTAGTGAGCATTTTAAGAGATAATTGAAATGTTGAAACAACTACATGAAGATCTTAATCTTTGGGAGGTGACTACATCCCAATATCTTCGCTCTCAGATCATTGAAGGATTGGTTTTATTAGTGCCTCCTTAAAAACCTATGAATTCTTGATTTTATGTCCAAACTAATAGCCTGATTTCACTGCGTACTCTCCACTTCTTGTGTATACCCTTTCACACCCTTCTACTATTTTAACAGCTGTTTTGTTTATCTAGAATGATTTCAATGTCTTTAGGAAAGAAGAACTCGTTCAGTTTCCCTCGATCTTAAGTTTTTGTTTGGTGGTTTATCAAATGACTGAATCTCATATTAAGATCAAAGACAGATTGCTTCTGAAAAGGAGCCCGTGGATATCATAAAGGATCCAGCCATATACATTAAGTGAATCACCAGAGCCAACAGATCACTTACGTCCTTTCACCAAAAGTATTTTGCTCCATAAATAATAATTCTCTGTCGAAAAGATGGTCTTAACCATATTTGCGCGTTAAAATTCTCCAGCAGGATAGTACTGACTTTAAATAACCTTTGCACATAGACTCTGCGGAAAGTGTAAAAGCCTATAGGGTCACATAAAATATACTCTGACTGATTTTGATTAATTGTCAATGAATTTAATCAAAACATGTTGATTGTCATAACGTAGTTGCTCCATGAATAAAGTTACACACACTGTTCTCGAAGCCACAATGCAATCTACTCTAAATCTACTAATTATACCTCATCCCAGACCACGACAAACCATTGAGAGAGCTTAAAATTTCAGTCATCTCACACATATAAAGCATTTTTGAGAAGGGGAGAACTTATGCATTACTCTTTCTTGAACCACCCAGCTTTTCACCATTGTGTAGAATTTCATTTAAATCTTCGACTATATATGCAACAAGCATCTTTCCATTTGCGAACCACTCCGCATTAATATTTCCAACACATGGCTTGACCTCTAGCCTTAAGATCTCCATAAACAAAATGAAAAGAACCAAACTGTAACTTACAATCAATCACGTTCTTTTCTATGTGCTTGATTTCTACCGAGATATTTTTCACCCAAAATAAAGCTCAACCACTACTCAATTTAATCGCATCCACCATGTATACTCTTTCATACACCAACCTTTGTTTTCACAATGCTTTGCCCCATTAGTAAAATCATCTCAGACAAATGTGTTTTAATAAATCTCCTTGAGATGTGGGATTGTCAAGTTTTTATACCGTCCCAATCTTTGGCCATTCCAGTTCACTATATTCATCACCAGTCCAGCAGTCCTTCATGCAGGACTACCACCAAAAATCCAACCAAGTTTAGAAATTCCAACTTATCACGTGAGGATTCTAATCTTGATACTTTTTTTTTACATGCTTTTTAATACCCTTTTAGAGTACTTTTAATATTTTTTTAAGGGCAATTTTTAGATAAAAAAATTGTACTTTCCATAGATTTATACTATTAATTAGGTGGTGCTCTGCACCCTTTGCGCGCTAAGACTCATGCAAAATACGAAAAATAATACAAAGATCCATCTACAAAACCAAACGATTCTACATACTAAATATATCTTTATATATAATTAGAAACCTATTTTCCTTCTTATGCTTTCCTTGAATGCCACGTGGCATTTTAATTTTGAGTTTAAGAAAAAAATAAA
>OVBB01000887.1:2076-17463 GCA_900406415.1 Isatis lusitanica
CCTGCAACATTCCTTTTAGCCAAACCCAATGACATGCAGAAGAAGTCGCTGCAACATACTCCGCCTCGGTAGAAGACAGCGTAACAATGTTTTGTTTCCTTGAACTCCAACAGATTGCCGCTCCATTCAGCAAGAACACATACCCGGATGTGCTCTTTCTATCGTCCACATCTCGAGCATAATCACTGTCAGTGTAGCCAACTACTTCCACACCAGATGACCTTCCATAGAATATACCAAACTCCAGAGTTCCCTTTAAGTATCTTAGCACTCTCTTGGCAATCATCATATGTTCTTCTCTGGGATTAGCCATAAAACAAGATATCAAACAAACCACAAACATTAAATCTGGTCTGGTTACCGTAAGGTACATTAAGCAGCCCACGAGTTGTTTGTAGATTGTTGCATCAACCTCTTTGCCTCCTGACTTCGACAGAATAGTGCCTGGAACAATCGGATTCTTTACTGCATTACAATTCCACATGTTAAACCGCTCCAGCACTTCCCTTGCATACTTCTTCTGACTTATGTGTATACCATCACCACCTTGATGAACCTCTACTCCCAAAAAGAACTTCATCTTTCCCATGTCTGTCATCTCAAATTCCTTTTGCATTGCTGCTTTGAAATCTGCACATAAGCTCTCATCGCTTCCACAATAAATCAGATCATCAACATAGAGGCTTACCACCAAGTACTTGTTCTCTACGGTTTTGAAGAACAAGGTATGATCATAATTGCTTTTCTGGAACCCATTCTTCTTGAAATAGCTCTCTATGCGACTGAACCAAGCTCTTGGTGCTTGTTTCAGACCATAGAGTGCCTTCCACAAACGATATACCTTATCTTCCTCCCCTGCTCTGATAAACCCTTCAGGCTGATCCACATACACCTCCTCCTTGAGTTCTCCATACAGGAATGCACTCTTTACATCAAGCTGATAAACATACCACCCTCTTTGAGCTGCCATCGCCAACAGACTTCTTATAGTATCCCAACGTGCAACTGGTGCAAACACTTCAGTATAGTCAACTCCAGCAGTTTGTGCATACCCTTTCACGACCAGTCGAGCCTTGCATCTGTCCACCTTTCCTTCCTCATTAAGTTTAGTTTTATAAACCCATTTGACTCCTATCTTCTTTGCTTGTGGAGGTAGGTCCACTAGCTCCCATGTGTGGTTCCTTTCAATTGACTGGATCTCTTGTTCCATAGCTTCTCTCCACCTTTCTTCTCTTGCAGCATCAAAGAAGTGAATCGGATCGTCATTGCTTATGTAGAGAGCAAAGTTGACGAACCCGTCTTCATCGTCGCTTACTTCTTCTCCCGTTACAAAATTCTCCATCCAACCAGGTCTTCTTCTTGTTCTTTTCAATCGATCTACAGGTTCACTCATATGAGTTTCTGCTCTTGGAGCTTCTACGTTCTCCTCTACCTGCTCCACTTCGGTTTCTTTTTCTGCTGCTTCTGAGTTCTCAGCAGTTTCTGCTTCTTCATCAGTTTCATCTCCATCAGCGACTCCATCATCTCCCCAAACAAGTTCCTCCTCATCAGACTTCTTCAGTTTCCAATCCCATTTGGCATCTTCTTCAAATATGACATCTCTGCTGATGGTGATTTGCTTCTTAATAGGATCAAACAGCCTGTATGCCTTTGATTCATCGCTTACCCCAAGCAAGATACACTTGTGGCTACGATCATCAAGTTTGATTCTCTTTTGCACCGGAATATGAACATGAGCAATGGATCCGAAGACTCTGAAGTAGTCAACCTTTGGCTTAATTCCTGTCCACCTCTCTTCAGGTACCTTGTCTTTTACTGCTTTGGTCAGGCTTCGGTTCAAGACATGAGCTGTCCATCTAGCTGCGTCTGCCCATAAGGTTCTTGGCATCTCCTTCTCTGACAGCAAGCAACGAACCATGTTCATAATTGTTCGGTTTCTCCTCTCTGCCACTCCATTTTGTTGAGGAGAATATGCTGCAGTCAGTTGCCTTTTGATTCCGTGATCTATGCAGAACTGATTGAACTTGTCTCCAGTAAATTCTCCTCCCCTATCTGTGCGCAATCCTCTGATCACATTCTTGACTTCTTTCTCCACCGAGCTTTTAAAGAGTTTGAAGGTTTCAAAAGCTTCTGATTTTTCTGTAAGAAAGTAAATCCAGGTTTTGCGAGAAAAGTCATCAACAAGAACCATTAGATACCTTTTTCCACTGTGAGATGCTGGAGTGATTGGTCCACACAAGTCTAAGTGAATCAGCTCAAGCTTTTCACTTGCTCTCCACTTGCTCATTTTAGGAAATTTGTTTCGTTGTTGCTTTCCAATATTACACACCGTACACACCTTGTCTTCCATTTTTAGAATTGGTAATCCCTTTACCAACTCCTTTTTCTGCATCAATTGAATGGTCTTGTTGTTTAGATGACCAAATCGTTTGTGCCATAGAACACCCAGATCTTCTTCTTCCACCTTCAGGCACGTAGAGATCACTTTGTTTTTGGCATAAACCAGAAACATCCTGTTCATCGTCATCTCTGTTTCCATGATGAGACCTCGCTGACGATGATATACTCTGCACATGCCATTCTCGATTATTAACTTCAACTGCTTCTCCTGCAACTGTCTGATGCTCAAAAGGTTGTTGGTGAGTTGAGGAACATAGTACACATCAGTTATCACTTGTGTAATTCCCTTAACTTCAATTCTGATCTTCCCTTTTCCTTCAACCACCATCTTTGAGCTGTTCCCCAAACGGACTGAATGCTTGAAGCCTTCGTCTAGCTCCATAAACCATGACTTCTCTCCAGTCATATGGTTTGAGCAACCAGAATCTAAGAACCATATTTCTTGTTCTTCAGTCTTGCTCAAGTCTGCTTGAGTCATCAACAGCAACTCTTCTTCTTCATCAAACTCAACATAGTTTGCCTTCTCAGTACACTCAAACGAGTAATGCCCCAATTTTCCACAGTTGTAACAGTTAATGGCTGACCTGTTCCCAGATGATCTGCCTCTTCCACGTCCTTGGTAACTGTTTCTTCCTCTTCCTCTCCAGTTTCCTCTTCCACGAGCACCTCTTGGCTCGTTTTCAACTTGCAGAACTTGCTCTTCACTCTTCTTCTCCGTTACTTTGCTCTCATGAATTTGAAGTGACGCTTGCAATTCATCAACAGTCAGCTGGTCTATATCCTTTGATTCCTCAATGGAACAGACCACGAAGTTGAAATTCTCTGTAAGACTTCGGAGAATTTTTTCAACGATTGCAACATCCTTCAAATTCTCCCTCTCTCTCTCTCTCTCAACAAGAAAGGTGAAATGAAGGGAAAAGAAAGGATTGGTTGAAGGGTAGAATGGGAAGGAACAAACATTTTGTAAAAAAAAAGTCACCTCTTACATGGAGGTGTGTTTTTTGACACTACAAGTTCAGAAGGTCACTCATAAAGCAATTATCTCTTAAAAAAATAGTTGAAAATATTATATCGTATTTGTTCTAGACCCGCTACTGAATCCAGTTCGTTTGTTGTTGGTTCCGGGTCAGTTCGGATATAAATAAATAAAGACCCATAAAATATTTGAAAACTTTCAATTCTTAAATGGTCAGGATATTTTATATTTAAAATAAAAAAATTCTACCTTAAATAAAAAAGTTTCTACCTGAAATGTTAACTA
Source organism: Isatis lusitanica (assembly GCA_900406415.1). Taxonomy (NCBI): domain Eukaryota; kingdom Viridiplantae; phylum Streptophyta; class Magnoliopsida; order Brassicales; family Brassicaceae; genus Isatis; species Isatis lusitanica. The sequence goes on from OVBB01000887.1 coordinate 5,738, forward strand.
ATATTCAAAATAACAATTCAGATATATGTACTGATGTATATATATATATATATATATATTTAGGTATTCGAGTAACTATTTCAGTTTTATATTACCGGGAACCGAATCGATATAATGAATCTTCAATACAAAATTCAATAAGTACTTTTGGAAATATCCATAACCGAACCGATTATTTTAGATCGGTACAGTTCCAGTTCAGGTATTTGGTCTGGGAAATATACTCAGGGCTTGACTATAGCTTTGAATGTTTGCAGTTTTTAGATTAGTTTTTGGTTTGTTTTTTCAAAAACCACTTTTTAATCATTTCAGCTTTTCCAAAAATAGATTCCTTAATTTTTAGAGAAACTAGTTTTTCCATCTAACAAACAAAAACTAAAAACTGAATTTTTTGATTTTTTTAAAAAACTTCTGTGATAAAACTCATATATTTATTTATACAATTTTATTTTTTGAATGTTTTTTTATTTTTCAGTATATTGACTTTTTCTAGTTTTTTAAGAAATTACAGGAATATTAATATTTTTTGGAAAAGTCTTAAATATTAATATTATTACTCTAAATTTTAAAATTACAATATTAATATTAGAATATTAGAATATTAGTATTAGAGTAATAATATTAATATTTAAAAAAGTCATAAAAACTAGAAAAAGTCAATATACTGAAAAATAAAAAAACAATCAAAAAGATAATTGTAAATAAATAAATATATGAGAATTAATAATAATACTTTCAAATTTTCTTAATATAAAAAGTCTTAATATTAATATTTTCAAAAAATTCTTAAATATTAATTAGAAAAGTCATAAAAATATCCCTATTAATATTGATACTCTATTTTAAAGACGATAATGAGAGTAATAAGAAAACACAGAATATTAATATTTTGTTTTCTGTAGAAGTAATAGGGATTTTATATTTTTATATTTTTATATTTTTTATGCATTAATAATATTTAATTTTTTTAATAAAGTTATTTTTCTTTTTTCTTGGTCAAAGTTATTTTTTTCTTTTTTTCTTTATTTTATAAGAAATAACATGCTTTCATTAGCAAATTTTTATTTTTATTTTATCATTTTTAACTTTATAAACAAAATTAATTAATAGTTCAAATATAGTCAAAATATATTTGTGTTCAATTCCATTATGTTATTTCTCTGGTTTAACCGTCCATCTCTATATCTTGCAAATGAAAATGGAATCAGTCGAACGACTGAAGATGGTGCTCATGTGGTATTGTGATGTGGTTAAGAATGGAAAAATTTATGTTCAAACTTTGCATGGAAGCATCTTTTATTTTTCTTTTGCTTTCTTACTGGTAGGTTGGTGCTTTGCTTTGGCTTTGAGAGTGAGGCATAAGAGAAAGGAAGCTCATATTAGATTCTGCGTTCATGGTTTGATTTGTCTAAGAGCTCTTATTTTTTCTCTATTATGTAAGAAGGATGAAATCTTAAGTTAACAACTTTTTTGGGGCAATTGCGATTTGAAAGCATGATCGATGCGGTTTAGGAGCTATGTGATAGGTCAAATTTGTGACATGTAGATTAGGTTAATGTATATTTTTGTTTTATGTATTTGTACATTTTGTAACTTTCTTTAACATAAAATAAATATATAAACTTCTGTTTTTTTATAAAAACATATAAAGACTGCTCAAAATTCAATTTTATTTTGATTAAATTTGTTATTATCATTTTGACAGTATAAATATTAATATAAATGTAAATTTAGTACACAACTTAAAAAATAGCCTAAATAATTCAATATTCGACATATTATTCCGTAGAAAAAATATACAGAGGGAATATTTTACTGTATAGAAAGGAATATAGTAAATGGAGGATGTAAGTCCAACTACAAAAAATACAACACTCTCCCTACGGAATAATTGCTGTATCCACCAATGGACCCAAAGGCAACTACTCTTTTTCTCATTTTTATTAATTATTCTTCACACACATATTTATATATTTATAATTTAGTTTTAATTTTTGCTAGCCTTTCCCTTGGCCACTATTAACGTGTACTGTCCAAATTCCACAAACCCAATAAAATTATAATCAAAGAACGATGCTCCCATTCCCCAACTACTACATTTCAACACCAATTATGTCCGAGAAGAAAAACATCATCAGCAGCAATAGTAAGACCAGAAAGAAGAGATGGCCACCGACTGTCTTCACCGGAGGAGGAGGAGGAGGAGGAGATGAGCTGGCGACGGTTAAAGCTGCGGCGTGGGCTTGGTACCAAAGAAACGAAGGAAAACCAATGATGAGAGAGTTTGACCTCACGACAAGATCTACGAGAACACCTCGACCTTCCCGGTACAAGCTCGAAGCCAGCAAGAACATGGTTTTATCCGAGAATAGGGTTTCTATATCCAACACAAATCATTTGTCGCGTGGAGATCAAGAAACCAAAATATCCAGTCTTCTTGACCCTTATGAGATCATGAGCATCTCTAAGAGGATTGAGGAGGGATTTTTACCGGCCAATCCTACTAGTAGTTTGCGGCATAGTCATGTTTTACTGCAGAAGAAGCTAGAAGTAGATAACAAGAAGGACAATGGGTTTGTGGCAAAAATGAGCATGAGAAACTTGTGGAAAGGAATGATTCTGATGGCTCCACGAACAGTCTGTGGAAAAAGTGATGATGTGGATCTTGAGGCTTATCGAGCTAACCCAAGAACAGTAAAGATTGCACCGACCGTCCAGACCCGAACCGACCGTCGCTAACTCTGTAGTCTCTAATTTTTGTCCTGTTAATATATGTGTTTCGGTGGATATCTATACCGAAGGTTACATCGTAGAAAAAACATTTAACCATGTGTTAGAGCATCCACATTAGTCAACATTTTCTTAGGGTTCATAGAAAAATATTTTAATAATTTTTTCTTTTCTATTCTTTTTCCAAATAAAAGAAATGAAAAAATAAGAAATCTATTCAATGAAGTGTTGACAACTAGTGAACCTCAAGAGAGAGGAGTTCATAAATTAAAAGTTTTAGGGAAAGTTTCAACACTTTGTGGTGAGACCCACAAAGCTTTTACTATATTTTTTCTTAGAAATTTGTGTCATGAACCTCTCTTGATCCTCTAATGCACTTGCTCTTATATTACATAAAATACCATATGTTTTATACAGTCCCGACTCTGAGCCCAAGCGAAGGAAGAAACAGCTTCCAGCCCTAATATTTTAACTAATATATCGGCCCCAAATTTAACCAAACTCTTAAGTAGTTTGGTGGTATATAACCTTTTTTATTTTAACTACAGATCTTCGGTTCGACACCTATCTAACTGAGTTCAAGTTTTTTTTTTCATTAATTATTTAATAAGCCCATATTTTATCATTGGCTTGTGGTCTTTATAATTTCAGGATCGGCTCTGGTTTTATAGTCAACAGGTTGAGATTAATATTTGTTGCAATTGAACGGATTGCGATTATAACATAATCTAAAATAAATATCTTTTCAATCTTTCATTTTCTTCAAAATTAAAAAATATTATTAATTGTGAAACTAATATATATAATTAAATTAAATTTTCATCTATATAACGAAAAAATGGAAATCATGTAATATATATATATATATATATATATATATCATAAGTATAGTTAAATTATAATATCAAGTGTTAAATGTAAATAAAATAACTTAGTATACAAATTATCTTAAATTTCTAATTAGATAGAAATACTTTTTAGTTTAATATATTATAAATTACTCAGTATATACGTTATTTGATAATATGGTGGACGGGTTGTGATTGATGTTTTTACGGAATAATTTTTATTGCATGGTTAATTATCAAACATGCAAAGTTTTAGACCAATGTAAAATGAGTTAAAACTGGAAAAAGGCAAAAAATGTTGTTCGCTAACGGATTAAAATATAGTAAATTATATTATACATCTATAGTAGAAAAAAACTGTTAACACATCTAAAAGTTTCAAATATATAAATCTATTTTTTAAAATAAATAAATATCAGAATTTTTGAAAAATATTAAGAAAATTAAAATAGAAATTTTTCTTTTAAATTAAAATGTTATCAAATAATATATTTTATAATAATTTATAATAGTAATTACGAAATTATTAATAATCAAAAAGATTGAAATGGAAAGAAACATAGATTTGTGTTTAAAATAAAGGAGATATTGAAAGATATTATGAATTAATTAGTTATAAATTGATTTAACACTATTACCCTTAATGAAATTTTAAACTTTTATTACATTGTAATGGCATAAACCATAATATAAGACGGCATAACTGATTTTTTCTATAATGTAACTTCTTTTAATAGTATAGAAGATTTATTTTTCAATAACAGTTACAGATTTAAGCAAGTCTGTGTATGTTCTTTTATAATTTTATCGATCACTCTTAACCAAACATGGAATATATGTATAATTATTAAAGACTTTGTATTACATATACAACCAGATAAATTTCAGTGTTATTAATTAAGCAGTACAATTGGACAGTTTCTATACGCATTATAAAATAAATATAAACCAAAGAAACTTACATTAGTTTATAATATATCAGTTTACATGATATTAACAATGTACTGTAATTATGTACAAAACAATGCTATCAACGCTATTTACAAATTACAACCAATAGCTTATTTCAGAATAAAATATTGAATAATTCCTCTTGCTTAGCAAGCGACAAAAAGGTCTCAGCTGCAAAGATTTTGAAAGAATGTCTACAACTTGATGATCAGTCCTAACATTAATAACATAAACAAACCTCTCTCGAGCCCGATGACTCCATCTCTAGTTGCGTAATTCTTTTGTGGAAGACATGATTATTTACGATATAAATAGCAGCTGTGTTATCACAAAAGATAAGAGTAGACTTAGTCAATGAGATATGTAGATCCGGCAAGAAGTTCGTTAGCCAAACCAATTCATCAACCGCTGCAGCTGATTCGGAGAGAGTTTGTTGTTATTTAGACTTCCATGAAATAAGTGAAGATTCCAAAAAAGTTTACTGAAATTATTTTTGGGCTGACGAAAACATCAAAATATCGATTGATAATATCATTAAAATAGTTAATTTCACTCGAAATTTACTAATTATCTAAAAATTAGTAGAGTTTGTGTGAAGTCTACAATTTATTTAAACCGTAACTTTGGTCAACGTCAGAATTAAGCGAGTAGATTTCAACCGAAGTCTACTTGGATACAAATTTCTTAACGAAATCTAATGAAAAAAAATCAATTGCAAAACTAACATGAAATAAATCTACTTTACAGAGCACACTTCTACACGAAGACGAAGTCTACTGTTTTTTTGACATTTACGTCATAAAATCTGGTCAAATATAAAATTGAAATATTTTTCTCCCACCAAAAAAAAAGAACTGACCTATTTTTTTGAGTAGACTTCACTTAAAGTCTACTTTTTTGTCTTGCCAATTAACGAAGTCAATTTCACGAGTGAAGTCTGCCTTCGTAAATTGGCAATTGCAAAAACAATATGTTTTAGTAAACTTCACTCGAAATCTACTCTCGAAATCTACTCTGCTGACTTATAGAAGTCTACGCTGTTGACTTTAGTGGGAAGTCTATAAAAATAACTCATCGTTTCATTAATGTGTCATGTGAAAAAATTGAAGTTGTGGTAAATATGAATGGGCCTGTATTTTAACATTATAGATAGCCCTGTTCGTTTCCCTGACGCTGCGTTAGATACCTGCGATCAAAAATTATCAAAGGACACATCAGCAGGCAATTAAAATTGAGGATTCGAAGACACTGATCTCTGCCGCCGGCGATCAAAAATCCAGGTATATGAGCCGCTGTTTTTCTGGGCGACAGAAAAAGTGAAGAAAAGATCATCAACGGTAGACACTGGTGACCGTGATACAGCAAACTCAGGTAGATTTTCTCTTTCCTGTTTGTTAGTTTTTGGCCGCTACAGCTGCCGCTGCGGTAGAAAAACGAACAGGGCCGATATCACAATTTGGACATATAGTTGCAACTTAAACAAAACCATAAGAATATTCTTTAATTCTCATCCCTTTTGACTAAATGAGAATGATGTGTCATTTTTTTAGAACTTCAATTGATGACCTGGCAACATGAGAATAGAGTAAATAAAACTTTATATAAGATATAGATATATGCATGGCTGAATTAGGCGGTACAAAAACTAATCACCTGAAGTCAAAACATCCAAAAGAAAACTTTATTGATGGGAAATTCAATAACTGAAATGATAACTGAACTATGTAGCCAGATAGTGCTATGAGACAGAAACCAACCATATGTCAATTAACCGTTGATAAAAAGGTGATTTTTTTAACGAACTAATAACTCTCTCAAAAGTAGACACTTAATATTCAAAATAATAAATAAATACAAATTTAACGCATCTAACATTTTATAACACATAAAAATCCTCTATATTTATTTTAAAGAGATTCAATATTAATTAACATGTATTTAACTAACGTTATCGACAAATTACCTATAAATGAATCACATAAAAGAAACAGATATTAATAATTTACTTCAGACATAAATAAACATATCAAAATTATATTAAAAATAATAGTTGATGAAAATTGCCATCCACATATGCAATGGAAACAAATATTATTAAAGTAAAGTAAATAATACAAACCATAAAATAACATGAAAAGAAAAACTTAAAGTAACTATAACAAACGTATAAATTTAATAATTGATGATAAGAAAAAGCTATATATACTAGATTATTATATAAATTTTAAAATTAATTATATCTATTAAACTAATCCCTACTTAAAATTCACAAACTGAAAATAATCAATTCTTTTTTTAAGATATAAATAAATCTTTTAGCAAAACAAAAACCAATTTGATCAAGGAAGCAAAAATAATGAATTCAATCCGTGTCCACCAATACAAACAATACCTAAAAATTTTGAGATACAAAATAAACATTAACAAATTAATTAATAAAACTTATTCGATTGAAAAAATGCAGGCACACACAAAAAAAGATGTGGAAGTGGTACAAAATGACTCTTTTGGAGATATTAATGTGAAGGGAGACTCACCCAATAGAAAAATGTTGGAAATGACATACTATTTTCAAAATATCAGCGCTATCCTTATTAATTTGCTTGGGTTCACTGTTTCCTAAGGAGATTGAGTTTAGTTTTCCCTAAAAGGTAACTGTAATTTCACACCAAAAAAAATCATTTCTACAATTTTCTTCTTGGGTGGGTTTTCCTTCACATTAATATCTCCAAAAAAAACCATTTAAAAAATCTCTCAGAAAAGATTCACCTAAAATATTAATAAAGAATTCTAAAAAAAAGTTGATTAAATAATACAATGCAACAGATCACAAGTAGACAAAAACATTATCTGCTTAAGAAAAATAAATGAAACAGTATTAATTCTACTAACTCCTCCTAGAATCAAATTTTGATTTTTTCTTTGTTCCTAAGTTCTATCTAATTTATTGCCACTTTAATCGAGGACTTTTTCACGTCAGTTTTCTTTTTATCTATTTTTAGGAGAATTTTCTTTATATAGAAGAAATGAAATGACCATGTATATATATAATGTATTCCTTTCAAAGAAGGAAACAACAGAAAATAGAATAAAGTGAAAATGAATAAAGGTGCAAGTACCAATGGTTTCATCATTTTTTTTGTGATTTTCTTGATCTTACCAGGTATTGTACACAATAATATATAAATCTTTTCAAAATGTGATACTTTATTTGTGCTTGATTTTCTGAGTAGCTGAGTGTATTCTTTTTTTTTCTGAAACATTTGTGTATATCCTTTTCAAAGACACTCACAACTTTAAATATTTATACAAAATTCATTAGCTAATTGTAACTTCCAAACGGAGAAAAAAATAATGCTACAATCTAAAAGTATTTTGATAAACGATTTTTCTAATTTCAAGATTTTAATTTGTATAAGTATATATACTTTTGAGTAAGTGTTATCCAATAAAAACCTAATTTTATATAAATAAGAATGTGTTTTTATATAATGTAAAAATATGCATTGTATTTTGAAATTTCTTACATCGGTCAATACTGCAATAGGAATGCCAAAAGGTCAGTCTACCAAGAATTGTGCTCCACAAGGCGCAACCGCATACAAGGCTGATCCTTGTATTCGAACTATATGTAGTGCAGATTGCAAGCGTGGTGGAGCTTATACCTTTGGCTCTTGTCACGGTAAAGAGTGTAAGTGTTTCGGCTGCTTGAGATAAAATTACACATGTTCGTTGGTGTTAATTTTTCCGACAAATATGGAATCGTGCGATGAAAAATATTACGGTTTTAGTTAAAAAAAAAAAATATATATATATATATATATATATATATGGTTGTAAGAAAGTGTACGTAGACCAGAGAAATCCTACGTACTTAATAATACATATATTATCATTTATCAACATGAGAACATTTCAAAAATCTTTGTAGTAGTGTGTTTCTCGGTTCTATTTATAAATTTAATAACTCAACAATTTTATTGTTTACTAGATTTACCAATGTCGTGCAATCATTTTCAGAAAAATTACTTTACGATAACTATTAATCTAAACAGTTATTAACAATGATCTTTAAATGAAGCTTGGAAATTCTGCTTATATCTTGTCAGGAAACAAAATTTTCATTTTAATTGCACTTAGTCCATCCAGTTTTATTAGTCATGTAAAGAATTCGCAAATACAATATTTTTTAATTTGTAATACACCAAACAAATGCTATAGTTATTATTATTTTATAAGTTAACCAAATAAAAAATTACACTTAATCTAGTATTATAAATTTTTAATTCTGCAGATTATCTCCAAACGACTTGTAATAGTAAAAAGTGAAAAAAAAAAACTGATTAATGCTATCTCTATCAAACGGGTAGATTCGTGTGTAAAAAGATAAGGAAAGAAGAAGCCTAAGGGGCTGGTTCCTGAGTTTCAAATGGAAAATTACAAAAAGAAAAGTGATTACTAGTGCTCTGCTCGATTTCATCATCATGTGTCATTGTCTTCATTTGCATCATGTTGGTTCTGAGTTCTGACATTGCATATCTCCCTAAATCCGTCACTTGGTATTTATCTATCCTCTTCAAGTTATTATGTTCAAAAGAAAACAAAAAAAAGTTATAATTAAGACGAGCACTTTCTATGAAATTTGTTTTCATTTAGTAGATTCATTTGGTTTTCAGTTTTTTTATTTAATCTATTTCAATTTTCCTTTGATAATAACAAGTTGTATATTGACCACAAAATATACAAGCGACAGTAATTAACACATCCCTACATCACTACATGAACTGATGATCCCATACAATTATTTTAGATGAACAGAAAATTTAGGGATGTGTTGAACCCATACATCCCTACATACTTTATACAAGGTCTTATAAAGATGACAAATTGACAAGTTTGCTTCAGACCGATGTCCTTCCAAAGGGCCCCACAATACCAGATTCAAAACTGATCTAATAACAATGGCATGTTCGTTTGGCAATAGCGATTAGCGATAGCGGCCAAATGTTGTTCGTTTGGCGATCGCTAGCGATAGCGATCNGTCGCTAGCGATAGCGGCCAAATGTTGTTCGTTTGGCGATCGCTAGCGATAGCGATCAGTCGCAGCGATCAATCATAGCGATCAGTGACTCGAATTTTTGATCGCTAATTTTTTTAGCGATCCGATCGAAAATTCTGCGATTGATCGATGCGACTGATCGCGCGAGTGCGAAACGAACAATATCAGCGATTCATCTAATTTTTAATATAAATTTATTAAAATATATAAAATAAAAATTTATTAATAAAAATTGAAAATAAAATAAATATTAAAATAAAATAACTTTAAAATAAAATAAAATATATTAAAATTAAATTAAAAGATAATTTCAAATTAAGATAAAATATTAAAAAAATTAAAATATGAATATAAAATTAAAATAAAACTGAAAAAAATAAAAATTAAAATTAAAATCATAAAATATAAGTAATTTAATAAACTAAAATAAATTGATTTTTTTTTAATTTCTTTTGTAAAAATAAATAAATAATTTTAAAATTAAAAATAAAATTAATTTCAAAACGAAAAGAATATAATAATTAAAATTGGTTTTTTAAAATAACTTTAAAATTTTTAGAAATTTTTAGAAATTAAAGTATATATAATATTTAGGGCAATTCTCGAAAATTGCACACTTTCATGTTTTTGTCATCAAAATAGCACACTAGAGTAAAAATAACATAAATATCATTCATTAAATAACAAAAAACTTATTATATCCTTATTTTTCTTTCATTTCTTTTCAATTTTGTAATCATAAACCCTAAAAAATAAACCCTAATTAATGATTAGTGATTCCAAATTCATTAGTGTAATACATTTAAAAATGATTAAAATGTGCTATTTATGTTATTTTCATCATAGTGGGGTTATTTTGGTGACAAAAACATGAAAATGTGCTATTTGAGAGTTTCTCTAATATTTTTTATAATCGCTAGCGATAGCGATAGCAAAACGAACAANTTATTTTGGTGACAAAAACATGAAAATGTGCTATTTGAGGGTATTTCTCTAATATTTTTTATAATCGCTAGCGATAGCGATAGCAAAACGAACAATATAGCAATCACACGCAGCGATCAATCGTTTAGTCGCTATCGCTAGTGATTACCAGACGAAAAACAAAATTAATCAATGGTCGCTGCCGCTGATCGCTAGCGACTGGCAAACAAACAGGGCTAATATACACTGCTCACACACAACCGTAGATGAACTGGAACATTCTCATTCAATGTGATATTGATCCGCTGCAATCTTCTCTTGCTACTCAAGATATCTCTTAACATCTTTCAATTAATGGATCAAGTCACGCATATTCCTCTTCTTGGATGTTTCATGGACCTTCTCCTCCAGGCTCCAAGTATTTACGTCATTCAAGGCATTAGATTCAAGTGACACAGCCAAAGAAATTGTTGATACCAAGATCGCAGGAAATCTTGCAGCTCAGAAACACTTCACACAACTAGAGTGTATTGAACTTGGTTGATAAAAAGCATTTACATCTATGGCGCAATAGCTTGTAACTATTGATTGCTCTTTGCATAATATGAAGTATGTATATCTCTCTCTCTCTTTTGTAATAGAAAGAATCAGTATAATCTGCGATATATATATATATATATATATGGAGTTGTCAAAATGCTATATATGAACAATATAAACTCAAATGACTCTGTGGGAAATGATAGGAAGAATCAATGATACGGCGTTGGTTCGATCACTCTGTTTGATCAGCACTATCACTGATCAAATACAATTTCTGTCCATCACTGATCATATCAATGTCTGTGATCCGACCTCCATCTTCTGATAATATTACAAAGGAGGCTTCACTCGATAGGCCGAGCTCTTGCGCAGCTGTTTCTACAAGCTTCTGGAGATCTCTCGGGATCCAAACCATAACTCCGAGCTTTCTACTACGCTCCTCTTTCCCCTCGTACGGGTGGAACGAAAACACTGTGCATTTTCGTCTCTTAACTTTCTCCTCTGTTTTCAAAAAAAAAAAACAATTCAGATTCAGTCATTACAAGGTCTGTTTTGTTTCAGTTGTCTTGTCTTAATGAAAGTATTCTAGTACCTTGTAGTTCACGACAGCTTGACGGGTATATAGACGACTGAGTAGTTTTCGCATCTTCGAGTAACTTAATCAGTTTCTT
>OVBB01000888.1:0-16646 GCA_900406415.1 Isatis lusitanica
AAATTAATTATAGAAAAAAAACCAGGCAAATTCATTGTGTATATGAAAAAGGTTTTCTACCACTTTTGTATTTGGTCAATATTGTAATATTTTCTTTCCTAATATTATATGACTACCTCATCACTTACAGTTGGCCATATGACAGAAAGAACTAGATAAAAGAAGAAAATCAGAAAGTTTAGAAAGTATCATGCCAAAATAGTTATTTCCTTACGAAGAATAAGATTAGGATTCATTTTTGGGCGGGAATTTTAATAGAACTTTTAAAAACATTTCAACCATTTATTTTTATGAAATAAATATCACAATGAATGATAAAATAGACAAGACTAATTCATCTAGTAAATATAATTCACATGAGTCGAAAATAATTTGCATGATTATATACATCCATAGAAAATCACCATCTTAGAAGAATCAATCCTAACCCACCCCATTAAATAACCAAATAATACAAACATTACTAATTTTTTTGTATATTTTAAATTTTCATCAAGTTAAAACATTTATCAAGTTAAAATATTTGTTATAGTGAACTATTTATATTTTAATAGAATTTCTCAAAGAATGTAAAATTTAAAAATTATAATTTTTTGCTACAAATTTATGATGTCGAAACCTAGATTGTAATTATAGAGTCTATAGTTTTTGATGTAAATCTAACATAATATTTTAGGTAAATAGTCTCTTAAATAATGTTAAAACCTATTTTAAAAAAATAATTTAATTTTTGAATGTAATTAATTAAATAACTGAAATTAAATGTTATTCGTAGAAATTAAAATTAGTTTGCATATGCATAGCTAATAATAAAAAAATACGTAGATTTGTTTTGTTTAAGTTATGAAGAATTTAGTTTTAATATGTCTTTAACAAAATTATTGAATTTTTTTTAAAGTTTAATGACATTTTTAAAAAATAACACCTCAACTAAAATTTCTTTGAAAACAATGACCGTAATTTAATAGTATAGTGTTGTAGTAGAGTGTAGAACAGTTTGGAGGACGTAGATTATCTTGGGAAATGAGAAAAACTAATTATTTCAAATCAAATATTCAAGAGATTGTATTGAACAAAGTCAAATGGTAAAATAAAAAAATTGCTAGGCGAGACAACCAAAAACTCTGAGACGATCCAAGTTTGATTTCGTGTTTCTCAAGCTTTGATATGGAGTTTGATTTTTCAGTGCTTTCATATGGAGTTTGATTTTTCAGTGCTCTTGTAGGAACACGATTAATCATATATGTCCAATGGCGAGTAGCTTCTCTACATATGTCTTGAGAATGCTTCTCGTCATCTCCATTAGAGTGCGGTTTCTGTGTTTGACTACACCATTCTTCTGCGGGATGTAAGGTGATATCTCATCCAAGTATATACTTTACAATAGCACTCTAAGAAATCGTGCTATCATAATGTGTTATCAATGACCATATTTGTTGTAGTGGATGTTAAGTGCAATTAAAAAAGACTAGAGTGTTGGCATCTGGTTTAAATATGCAACTCCGAAATTCAGATTTATCACCCTTCACAACAGAAATACTACGGGGGACAGAATGCAGAGTTGAAATGCGGGACAGAACACGGGATGCAGTCTCTGCCCATGTGTAATGGAGACGAGAGACCATCTCTTTTTTGAGTGTCCATACGCTTCCCAATGTCTGGCATTCTCTCATTTCGAATCTGCTCGGTGGAGACTATACCGTTAAGTGGGAGTTGCTAGTGAGGCTGCTCAACGACCTCAACAGAGACAAAAATCACCACATTCCTCTTCCGGTACACATTTTAGGCGACAATTTACCACTTCTGGAGGGGAAAGAATAAAAGACGACATGTTGAACCTGCTATGACTGCTTCCCAACTCACCAAGTCATCGACAAAACCGTACGAAACCGGCTCCTTGGTATCCGCAGGAATCATGACCATGTCTACGAAGAGGGTCCAACGACCTGGTTTGGACTTACCACCCAGCCAACTCTGTCTAGACTTCTATAGTTTTCATACAATGTTTTACACTCTCTAGATCCTTTGTAAACTAAAAACAATTTTTTTTTTTTGAATCGAATTTAACATTTTATATAAAAAAAAGTGTTGTTAAGTGTCTGGTACCGTATTTCTCACAGTATTCTTGAAACTCTTCCGAGGTGAATTTCCCACCTCTACCTTTGTCTGTGTGCAGAGTCATGATCTTATTGTCAATATCCTTTTCGACTAGTGTTTTAAAAGTTCTGAACTTTTCAGACACATTTCCTTTTTCCCTTAACACAATAGTCCACATATATCTCGTGTCATCAATGATCACAATATATTTGTTTCTCAAAGGAGTAGACGGTGTAATTAGCCCACAAAAATCTGCATGTAGAAGTTCTAGTACTCGAGAAGATCTGTACCGACTCGCCTTTGGAAATACTTCTCGCATTTGCTTTCCAACTAGGCATGGACTCACAGAGATCCTTTTCACATTCTATCATAGGTATGCCACGGACCATTTATAGTAGTGACATAGATTTGATTGTTTTGAAACTGATGTGTCCAAATCTTACATGCCATCTCCATGTTTCTTCCTTGATCCTTGAGAACAAGCAAACTGGTTTACCAATCTTGAGATTTATTTTGTAAAGCGGATTGGAAATCGTGTTACTTTAGCTAAAAGTATGGATCTTGTAAAGTTAGACAGTTGGACGTCATTAGTTCTAACATTGCAGCCATACTCCGTTGCTTGTACAAGGCTTGGAATGTTACTTTTTTAGCTGAGGAATGAAGTAGATATCTGTTACGATTCTTTGTTCACCGGTTTTTCCTTGGGAGGGTATTGATCATTTTCCACCGATGTAGACTCATGATCCATCACCAAACCGGATTGTTCCTTTGATTTTCTCATTCAATTCTGAGAAATATGATTTTTCTTCGGTCATATGATTGCTTGCACCCTTGTGTAAGTACCAGATTCCATCCTCCTTTTTGGTTGTCTCATACTTGTTAGGTATCACTTTTTCTTCGTTTAGAAACATATTTTCATGCATGTAAAGTGCAACATCAGTTTCCTGTCTGCCACCTTTTGTGTCACAAGATAAACAACAAGACCAAGATTGTTGGAATGACTGGTGCAGGTGAACTTGTCTTCTCGCCACACTATCCAACAGAGCCTTTCTACATTTTCTACTACAATATCGAGAGGAACACTGTTACAAGAGTCTGTATTCAAGGATTTGAGAAGTTTAATCTATTGGTATAGATAGATATTATCTCATAATTGTAATTATCTAGAAGAGGGAATATCTAGCTATGTTTATTTTGTAAAGATTTAGATTCATCTGTTGTAACAAACTCGTGTATATAAACGAGACTATAATCTCAATGGAAATACAAGTTCATCCTTTAAATAAAGTTAGGACGTTTCTTGATTATGTAGAGAATATAAAGCCAATGTAAGCGTGTTCAAGGCACTTTATATTTTGGATTTCTAACTCTTATGATATTTTTCCTCTAAATAGTGTTTGGCTTTTATCTTTAAACCAAAGGAATTCTTATTTCCATATGCATGGGTTTTGTCTTTAAGATTCTCAGCTCTTGTTCAGAAGCTTTGTCTAGTTGCGTCTTGTGTTTCTAAACAACTTGTTATCTTTAGCAGAACGTACGTGTTACTAAACTACTTAGCGAATATACCAATGCTGATGCAAAAATATCTGAAGACGAAATTCCCAATCTTCTCGAATGCATTCAAAATTGATTTTTCCTCTGTCAATACTGTGCAACTTGTAGCTGTATTATTTAATATACTGATAATTGAATGAGAAATCTCGATATGGCTTTCATCTTTCGTTATCATCTAGGGTTTAATATCAAAGCATAATCCTCTAAAATCGAATGAGTCCGCTTGTACTACTTCGTCTTTTTCACTATTTTGGAAACATATTTTTTTATTTATAAATCAGCGAATGCTTATCATCATTCATCACCGAAAAACAATAATAAATAATGTAGCTTTCATACAATGGAGACCACTCTGAAGATCAATATGAAGGACGTTGGATATATATGATTGGGTATTTGGGTAACTCTTTAAATCGTCCCATCATTGCTTTTGACGAATTTATATATCGTTGCTCCTTTACGTTTATTTTTTCAACTTACTTTGCGTCTAAATACCAAAAAAATGAAAAGAGGACGAAAAATGTTTTATTTTCTCATGTTTGACCTATTTACATGTTATCAGGCTAGCCAATGTATTCAGTCAAATGTGTAGGAAACTTCTCGTCAATCTTAACTTGAACTGTCAAGCAAGTGCCAGCGAGAACCAAGTCGAATGAGTTAGGGGTTTCTTTAACTGTGTACTGTCCTGTCCGCTTGCACATATTTAATTTGGCTCACTTGTCCATGTTTAATCTCTGTAACTGAGATGTGCACTGTGTATGGGTTATATATCTAGAATCTCTGATGACTGTGGAATCGTTGCAGCTTGGAGTGAAGACAAAAGAGGGAGTTATGCTTGCTGGCGGGAAGCGCATCACCTTGCCGGCATTGAATTCTCTGTGCGTTCAAAGTTTTTGATTTGTTGGTGTTTCTTCGATTCAATAAATTGAATTTTCTGATGTTGCATTATCCATGGAATCTAAGAATAGGATGAAGTATAAGCATTGTACTTAGTTCTGGCCAATGTTTAAATACTACTTTTAAGAAAAATTCAGTGAGTCATATGTAAGAACCTAACAAAAAGTTGACAGTATTCTAAACTCTGTAGAAGATGTGAAGCTTACTTAAATTTCTTAAGAAGTTAACAACATTTCTAAACTATTTATGTAGAAGATGTGAAACTTAGGTTCCGAATGGTGACAGCGGATCGGGCGGTGCGAAACCAGCAGTTTTAGTGCCGTGCGGTTTTTCTAGTTATAAAAATATATAAATACATGATATATGTAGAGATTTTCGGTACTGTTGAGTGCGGTGCAGTTCACACGTTACGATTCAGAGCCTTACTACAATGTCTTTAGTCTTTATAGCTCGACAATTATTAGCAGAGCTTGTTTGGCTCTAAAGTTCCTTAACCTAAGATTCTTTAATTTTATACAATCCTTATTAATAACATTTATTTTTTTTGGTGAGATGCCAAGAAATTTAATTTTAGTAATTACATATACTCGATTTACATAAATACGCAAATTGTTTTGATAAAACCTTTACACGTGGGTAATAATCATATATAGAGTACTCTGTTTCTGATTCGTTTTTGGAACAAGGGTTACATCTTGTTTTGAAGCTTTGACTAGTTACGTCTTGTGTTACTAAACAACTTGTTATCTTTAGCAGAACGTACGTTTTAGTAAACAAATTAGCGTATATACCAAATATAGGAAGGAAAATGCTGGTTGGTCGGAAGTATAGACACTGGTTTCTTTCTGGAGAAAGAACTAAACGGTAAATGAGCTAAACAGATTTACTTGAATACAAGGTCATTGGACTTGATAGTGTTACATATTTTGGTGGATTTAAGCAAGAGAATTTTCAGTTGCAAGCCATGAAACTAAGGAGTTCATGGTCGGCCGTGGTATCTAGTAATATGTCAATGTGCAGAAGCGTATAGATTTTCCATTTTCCGTTCTTTTTATAAATACGACCACATTGGCCAGCTATTATGGGTACTCTACTTCCTTAACAAAACAGGCATCAAGCAGTTTTGTAATATTATCTTCATGTACCATGTATTTTCAGCACTTTTGCTTGATTGGCGGGAAGTTTTCTTGACGTATAAGTGGTGTTTAATGATGGCTAGAGTATATACTAAACAAGTGTTCGTGTGATTAGACGGAGCAGTCTAGCTATATGGTTTCAAATATATCTTAGTATTCTCGGACCAAATGCAAGTTAAGCAACCATCATGGTAGTTCGTGTTGACGGTGATATTCTCGACACTTCGACAGCTTCATGTGTCTCTCTTGTAGATTGTAATTTTTCTTGCACTTTAATTACTACAAAGGTTTGGTCTGGCCCAGAACGTCTGGGGTTGGGACTTGGGAGATTCTGTTTTCTTTTCTCAAAAGGCATATGGTTGGTCGCTCCTCCCCAGATTTCCACTATGCCATTATTAACGAAGGGTATTAGGAACCTTTTATATGTTTATGGTATTACTGCCATCACCATGATCCATAATTCACACATAATTGCACTGTGAGAGGACACCATGTCTAGATCCAGGAAAATGTGATTACGAGAAGTGTGATCTCTTCCAACGATCTTAAAGTAAAGACTTGCCAATAAAACCAACTAAATATTTAATCTTATGTTGTTGGAGTTTCGCTCTCGCGACACGGTCAAGATCATCTTCCCACTGGATTTGGTGATTAGCATAGTTGATGGCATCTTCCATTGTTATTCAGCCATTATGGTTCATATCTTCGTATAGCTTAGAGCTAATGATCAAGCAGCAATTTCTTGAAGGCTGCCACGCCATAGGCTCGTGGAAGTGTCATCTTCCTCTGTTGGGGAGACTTATAAGCCTCTGAATTGCTGGTCCCAAAAACATAGATCTGAATCCCCGAGAGATATGCCAATATGGAGACGTGATATACCTATATCTTGTTAGTTTAACTTTATATTCACTATGAAATATTTTGATTGATTGGTTTATCTGTAAATCATGTAAGAATTTCGAAGTAGTCCATTTATGCTTCTTCTTTTTTTTTTTTCTTTTCTCAAAAGGCTTAAAACAGCAAAAATACAAGAAAACTTCTAAAGACATAAAATTATGATAACAACACTTGTACAATATAGTAAATGTAATAAAAAAAACATGTAAAGATTACTTTTATCAACTAAATTAAAGGACCCAGTCGTGTTGCAGTAGCAGTTGGATTTTTCACAATTGAGAAGTAATGATTATAACCAAAACCATTACCACCAACCAATGATCGAGGAACCTCTGCCAAAGCTAAACGATCCACGATCTCATAACATGTTCGTTTAGGAGAATGAACGTCAGTGAAAAACAGTGGCGGACCAGAAAAATATTTTATTGGGATCAATTTATATATTTAAATTTAACAGTAATTAAAATATTAAATGTTAAAAAAATAAAAAATAAAATTATTCTTTTTAGAACTTTTTTTAACAAAGACAAACTTTAATCATCATATTGTGAATTTGAAAAATAAACTAGAATACATCTAATTTTATTTTCATTTGGTTAGTTATATATAAGACCATGAAATAGATAGAATGATTTTTCCAATAATTTTAGTTAATTTAAGGAAAATAGCATTTCATAATTGAACTGATAGCATAGTTTTAAAAAAATATTAATAATGGTTTTCAAACCAAAATAAAAATATATTAATATTGATGGTGAAAATGAATAAATCCTAGAGTATCATGTAAATATATAGATTCGTGAATTATTGTAATAATTGAAAACATGGTGTTATGTAATAGTGTCATTCATTTGGTTATTGGGCCAATAAAGTTGTTCTAACCAAATGAAGGGGTTAAATCAGTTGTCTTGATCAAATAAACCATAATTTCTTCAAGTATAGTAGTAGTTCATATATAACAAATATTTCAAATTTTACCGGAGTCAATTGACCCCATTCCTATAATATAGGTCCGCCTTTGGTGAGGAAGCCTCAGAGAAAGAAGAGCATAGGAGTTTGGATTGAGAAAGCCCTCACGAGGAGTAACTTCGGCAACACACAAAGTACCAGACTGATTTGGTTCAGGCATAAGGAAGCTCCTTTTCAGTGAGACCTGAAGACAAAGGAAGTTTCCTATCATGACTTTTAACATGAGAGGCATCTCTGGAATTCTGGAAGACGAAATATCGTGATGTCTCTTCTTACAAAAATTTTAAAGGAAACTCATTGGAGAAGCAGGCATGTTCATAAGATGAAAAAAAAAAGATGATTTATAAGAGAAAATGATCAATCTCTGTCCAAGATCCGTCTGAGTAAGGAAAGAAAACTACATGACTAAAGAAAAACGGATAATGACCACAATCATCAGGATTTCAATTTAAGGTACTGAATGGCGCCGTCGTGAGTACGGGATTGAAGTGTAAAAACTGTTATGAAGTCACCATTCATTCTTTTAACCGTAAGTGCATTATTTTTTGTATTTTTTGATTGAATGTAAAATTGATTGAAAAAATGAAAAGAATAAGAGTTATTTACAATAAATGTGGGACGGAAATAAAAAGCCAGCTTAATGGCTCAGCAGAGAAAGTTGGAAAAAAGCGGTAAGAATGAAGACTTTTTATGCATTAGGAGACGCTAGTAGCTCTGAACCAGCAGCAAAGCAGCCCTTCCAGTTTGTGAGGGATTTTTTATTGCAGTGATAAGATCCTGTTCCGCATAGTTCGGTCAATATTTCGAATCAGAAAATCTGAAGGAAGTCAGGGCCCTTGATTGCGTCGAGAGTTCTGTTCCCTCTAGACTATATAGATTGTTGCTTGGAAGAGCAAGCGGAGAAGAATTCCTTCCATGAGCGGACCTTTATGAGCCATGATCTGATTGATTGTGTCGTTCCAGTCAGGGTCTGCACTTGATGAGCCAAGCAGTCCGCCTGCAAGAGTACTCCAAATGGTGAAAGTGTAAGGGCAGGCAAAAAACAGATGATCCCTTGTTTCATTTCTTTCCCCACAAAAGAGGCAGCATTGATGGATTCCCCATCGCTGCATTCTATCACCGGTGGACAACCTGTTGAGTATCGCTAGCAAGCAATGAAAGAAAACCTAGGGACAGCTTGTGAAAACCAAATGACTTTTGCCCATTCAACTTTGTTCCTCGGAGCTCTAAGCTGATCCCATGTTTTCGCTGCAGAGTATGTGTCTCCGAAAGTATCTGTCGATTGCTTCCAGAGTACAATATCAGACCCCAAGTCCGAGCTTGGAACCGGTGTATTAAGAATGCAATTAATCACAGGAGCACACTGCCTCCTTCGCCGATTGCACCCATTGCCCATCTGATACAGCATCAGAGACCTTTGCATGTGAAGGTATACCCAGTCGAGCTGGTCTCGAGATCCCCATAATATCAATAAGCTTACCCTGGTGTAACCAGTCATCATGCCAGGAATGAGTGTCATGACCTCCTCGAACTTCCTTGCGTATGAACAAGAAAGCCATGGGACGCATTTTGAGAAGCTTGCGCCAAACCCAAGATGGTAACTGTGTTTCCTTGACCTCCCAAAAAGAGCAGCCCCGAAGCAGATTAGTTCTTGTCCAAGCGACCCAGAGAAAGTCAGAGAGTGTAAACAACTTCCATATTAGATGCAGAGCATATACTTTAGACGAATCATGGAAGCGTCGTATACCAAGTCCACCCTCCTCCTTAGGAACACAGAGATCAACCCACAACACCTTTGCTTTGTGATGTTGATTTGGAGATCTGGACCACAGAAAAGCATTGCAGAGACTCTCAATCTTGTCCAGACAACCCTTAGGCAATATATAAGCTGAAATCCAAAAGTTAACTGTGCTGACTATGACTGACTGGATGAGCTGCAAACGTTCAGCATAAGAGATTGCTTTGTTGGACCAAGAGAGAAACATTTTTCTGATTTTGTCAATCAATGGTTCGTAGTCCACTGCTGTAAGAGACTGAATTGTCAGTGGTAATCCGAGGTATCGAATGGGCAAAGTTCCAACCCCGATTCCAACTTCTTATGTCGCGGAAATAAGAGTCTGCTTTCCCGATCCAGGTGTAAACAGAGCGGATTTTGCAACATTAATAAAGAGACCAGATAGCGACGCAAATTGCTCCATAACTCCAGCCAGCAATGTCGGAGTACCATCGGTGAACACGAGTATATCATCTGCGAAACACAGATGCATTAGGCCATGGCACGGCAAGACGGATGATATCCGAAGGCACCCGCTGAAGCTGCTTTGTTCAACACTTTAGAGAGAACATTGTTGAGGATGACGTATAGGTACGGAGAGAGAGAGCACCCCTGCCTGATCCCTCTAGCACTAGTGAAAAATCTCTCAAGTTCTTCATTTACTGCTACTGAGAAGGATGCTGTGGAGATGCAGGTCCGAATCTAATTAATAAACTGATACGACAAACCCATGGTTTGGAGGACCGCCACTATGAATGACCATTTAACTGTGTTGAAAGCCTTTGAGATGTCTAACTTGATAGTACTCCTGTCCGAGATGGAGGGTTTGTGGTACCCATTTACTAGTTCAGAAGCCAGTAGTACATTTTCAAGCAAAAGACGTCCCTTTATGAAGGTACTCTGATTTGGTTTTATCGCCTCAGGCAGGATTTTCTTGAGTCTCCTTGCAAGAACCTTGGATATAAATTTGTAAAGTAGATTGCAGCAAGCAATGGGCCTAAAATCCTTCACTGTGTTGGAAGCAGCCGTTTTTGGTATGAGGGCGAGTATAGTTGCATTCACTCCTGTTGGCATAAAGCCAAAGAGGAAGAAAGACTGAACCGCGACAACAAAATCTTTTCCGATGATGGGCCAAGCTGCAATGAAAAACTCTTTGGTGAAGCCGTCCGGACCAGACACCTTGTCATTTGGGAGAGTTAACAGGGCATCACAGATCTCCTCAGCAGAGACCGGTAAAGTAAGCTCAGAAGCTGTGAAACCAGAGCAATAGTATGTTATGATGTTCTTAAGGTCATTTGAGAAAGTTTCATGAGAAGGTGGAGATTTTTCTTGGAGGAATCGCTGAAAGTGTTGAGCAGCCACTTTTTAATCTCTGTGGGGTCAGTGATTTGTTCTCCCCGATCATTTACCAAGAATCTGATAGCATTTCGAGAGGTTTGCTGCTGAACCGACTGGTGAAAAAAAGAGGTGTGCGGTTTCCTGCCTTTAACCGGCGAATACACGACTTTTGCCTGAAGAAAATTTTCCTTGACACTTGAGAGAAGTGTCCATTTACTGAGAGCATCAGCAGCCTCTTGGAAAGTAGTTTCACCTGGGTTATGGAGAGCAATGTTCTGCTTTTCACAAAGTTGTTCGTATGCCTCTTTTGTGCGTCCCGGAAGATTACTGTAGTGAGTACGGTTTAGTGCACGAAATTAAGTGATTTAAGTTTCCTGTGAAACAGTTGCAGAGATGATCTCGAGTGATAAAGAGCTGGTGAAGCATCACAAACTCGTTGAATCGTTGGCAGAAACTGCTCATGATCTGCTAGAAAGTTGAAAAAACAGAATGGTTTATACGTAGCAAGAAGAGGGGCAGCTATGGTGACGGAACAACGGGCATGATCAGAAACCTCTCCAGCCTCAAACAAAGCAGAGGAATTTGAAAAAAACCGAAGCCAATTAGAGTTGATGAGAGCTCTATCTAGTTTCTTTCCAATAGTTATTGGATCCTCATCTTGCTTATTCCACCAAGTAAACAATGTACCACTGTGTACAAGGTCTGTGAGATTGTAGTCGGCAACAACATCTTGGAAGTGTTTCATGCTTGCCTGGTCAGGGAGATAATCATGAGCTCAGGAATGCTCACTGGAAGAAAGCGTGGCACTAAAATCGCCTAACAGAATCCATGGAAGATGTAAGTTGTCATATTCAGCCGCAGTGGCTCTAATTTCATCCCAGAGTTCAAGTCTTCTCTCAACAGAATTTGAAGCATAAACCGCAGAACAGATCATTTGCTCTCTGGTGGTCGGGTTTTGCACAGCACAGGTGATTATCTGTGCAGTTTTATGGAGCAGAGTAACAACTACCTTGTCCAACCAGTAGAACCAAATGCGACCGAGACCATTGTGTTCATAACTTGTGATAGAATTCCACCCAGGAAGAACAGCATAAATTATCGAATTACACTTGTGCTCCTGCACTTTTGTTTCCAACAAACAGCCAAAAGAGAAACCTTCTGACTGAATCCACTTACGTATTACCTTATGTTTGCGTGACATGTTGAACTCATGCATGTTCCAAGCAAAGAAGGATGTCATATATATCTTCCTAACGGAAGACTTTTTGTTTGCAGGATTAAAGTGTTGAAGTTTTAAGTCACGAACCGATGCTGCCTTTTTCTTGACATTCTTGTGTTTCAACTTTATATCCTTAGTGTCAGTTTTATATCATTATTATTATTTTTTAAAGCAAAACCGCACACGCATTTCGAAGCACAAACAAATAGACAGGATTAAAGATAACGCATTTTACTTTTGTGCAGCAGATAAATTGTGTGATCCAATAACAATACTGCACTACACAGTAACTATTGAGTTATTTTGTTATTAATAATAATAAAATTTATGTATATATATGAGCATTCTAGTACAAGATTCACAACACAATCTTTGTTGTGTCGATCATATAAAAAAAAAAGACATAAACTTTTTTTCTCTTGCCCTTTCCAAGCATCCCGTCATCAAAAGGAAGTAATTTTTTCTCCTCTCGTAATTATGTTAATATATATTTAATTATATTTGATATTTGTCATAAATTTGTGGAACATGTTTAAAACTTAATCAAATCAATTAAGTTTTATCACTATGAAATTTTAGTCAAATTATAGAAAATAATGAATAAAAATATATAAATATGGCTGTGATAGTTTTTAGTAATTAAGATGTTTATATATTTACTAAAATATATTATTTGGATTTCATTAAAATATATATAATTCTAAGATAAATTTATATCACATAGAGTCATAATTTAATAAATATTATAACTATCCTATAGAAAACGAAGTAAGAAAAATATTAATTTACAGTGCACTTTTATTTTCAGTAGCAAAATTCTGTTTTCCACTAATAGATAATCTCATCGTTATATATAAAGTATTTTGTTATTCTATTTTTGCCAAAACAAAAGGAAAAAGATAATTGGTCCTTTCCCTAAAATCAGATGTAGGATACAAATACAAAATTTTAAACGACAAAGACATATATGTTATTGGAAAAATTGTAAAAATTTGGTAAATTTTTATATTTTGTAAATAAATAACATATTTTGTAATTGTAAAAATGTAATAATTTATTAAAGATTGTAATAATTTATTTGTAAGATTATTATTATCATACTATTGGTAAATTTATATATTTTGTAAATAAATAACATGTACTAATATGAGTTTTTGATTTAAATAATGATTTGATATGAATTAGAAGTGATCATTATTAAATATATTGTATATAATATATACATATATAGGTTAGAAAGATTTAACGACTAAGACAAAATATATTTAAGTTTATTGTATTTCTTAACGAAAAAAATCAAAACTAATTGTTATAATTTATTGAATGTAGATATGTCGTCAAATCGTCGACAGAACACAAATTCCTAAAAGCAAAAAAATCAACTCGACCCATAGAAGTTCCAACACCACCCACTGAAACAACTGTTAGGGTAAAATTTTATTTTTCTGTTTTAATATAATTTTTTTATCATTTGAAATAACATGATAATTTAAAATTTTGTAGAACAAAGAGAAAGACAAATACAAATGGTAGTATGTACAGGAAAAAACATTAATCGAGTTGTTGGATAAAGCAATTGTAATGAATAATTACACTCTCGAGAATCTTACAGCCATTGGTAGAGAGTATATGGTTGACAAGTTCAACAAAGCGTTCAACATGAATATAAGTTACGGTTTCTTCAAAAACAAATTTGATGAATTCAAAAAAATTTACAAGAGGTGGAAGAAACTTATGAATTTTAATGGTATCTCGGTTGATCATGATACCTCGGAAATATATGTGTCTGAAGCATGGTAGAGGGAACGTGAGTTGGTAAGTACATATTGTTTGTTTAATGATAAAATATGTTTTAACATGTGGTGTATCATGTAATATATTGTATCTAAAATTTGTAGAGATGCAAAATAACAAAAATCTTTGATCGAAAGCCACCAGAGTTTTGGAATGTGATGGCCAAGTGTCTTGTATTACATGATGTTCAATTACAATCTCAACACTCTTCGCGTCAGAGAAGAGAACAGTTGATCAACGAGTGTGCACTTGATGAACAAGGCCTTGACAGCTCAGACACCGATAGTGGTGACATGGAAGATATACAAGTTCAGGAGACACAAGAGGAAGAAGAATTCTATCGTGTTACCGTAGATGACGATAATCGTCCTTCAACTGAATTTACTAACGAAGCAGTCTGAAATCCCACTCGTGGAAGGAACCAACGAGAGAGGCTAAATTTTCAGCCTAGTGATAGACATGGAAATAGTTCACAAAGATTTGGAGGAAGCACATGGATTTCTACTGTAAGTGGTTCACGAGGAAGTCGTAGAAGACAATCATTTGAGATAACCATACAAGAAACCATTGCTGGATATACAGAGTTCCAACGACTAAGTTTACAACAGCTTCGACCAAGTGCTTTTAAACAAGCTGATTACGATGAATGGAAAAAGGCAGAAGCTATATTCCTTGCTCTGAATATTCCAAAGGGCACAAGATTTTATTGGGCATGCCTTAATAACCTTAAAGAGTATCGACGAAGATAAGCTACAACTACTAGAAGCTATGACTAGTGTTTCATGGAATAACGAAGATGTGTCAAAACAGTTAGGCTTAGGCCAATCATATAGAAGTCCACATTCAGGAGGGATATCATCTGGCAGTCCATCCTCGAGAGGGAAAAATTCATGAGGATTATGGTTCTCCGGGTTTCAGCAGTGAGGTACACCCCCAAAATGCTCAACAATGGAGGACACCCCTGAATGCTCAACAATGGAGGGACCCCACCGAATGCTCAACAATGGGGGGACCCCACCGAATGCTCAACAATGGGGGACACCACCGAATGCTCAACAATGGGAGACACTACTGAATGCTTGACAGTGGGGTCTTTCACCAACATTTCAGTCTTTGGCTTCACCATCAAACTTTCATTCAAGAGGCCAGACAGAAAATTTTCAACAAGGCGGCTCATCAAGAATGACTCCAACTAATGTTTAATATGGATTTTCTGTTGGAGGTCAAGCTAAAAATACTCGAAATACTCAATAAGAAACTTTTGAGGGTGCAGGTGTAAGAGCTTCACCAACGCTCAACAGACAACGTTACGAGGTCACGATTTTACAAATTATTTTGAAACCGAACACATTTCACAAACACCTAGACCAGGAGGTATATTCAACATATGGGGTACCCACAAAGAAGAAATATAAATGTAAACAAAAGTCATCAAAGTTATTCAGAAGACGAAGATTAGTTTGTAAGAGTCTTGTTTTGTCGTTCTCACTTGTGAAATAAAATAAATTATGTTTTCATTTTTCTTTCCAATAATTTGTGTAATTTTTCAATATAAGTTATATTTGTTTAATGATGTGTTATTTCATGTTTAATATTGCAGGCTTTTCGTTTATGTCAGTTGAGTTCACAAAGCATCCATACCTTAAGCTACGAAGAGAGAATTGAATTATGGAATTTGGAAAATGAGCAATTTATGGAGTTAATAATTCGACCAACTTTGACTTATTATTATCGATATTTCGAAAGAGCACCAGTCCAAACCGGTGAAGGTTTAGGATGGAGAAATATATGGGGCCGACTACAGGAAGATGATGTTGCTTGTCTTCGGTTACTACAAATGTTGTTGCCATGTTTCACAGCATTGTGTCACACACTACAAGAAAATTACGGGCTACAACCAACATTAAATATAAGCATTGAAGAAAGTGTGGCTATGTTTCTACAGATATGTGGGCACAATGAAGTACATGAGATGTTGGTTTGAGATTTGGCCGAAATCAAGAGACTGTTCAAAGAAAATTTGTTGAAGTTCTAACACCAACTGAATCATTGGCATGTGATTATATTAGAACTCCTACAAGAGAAGAGCTACATAGAATTCCTAGAAAGCTTATGTTGGATCGAACATATTGGTCATATTTTAGTGGATTTGTTGGAGCTATGGATGGAACTCATGTATGCGTAAAAGTGAAGAATGACTTACCAGGAATGTATTGGAATCAATATGATCATGTGTCCTTGAACATCATGGCAATATGTGATTTGAATATGCTATTCACAGATATTTGGAATGTAGCACCTGGATCATGCCACAGTACAGCTGTTTTGGCAATGGCACAACAAAGAGATTATGAGTTTCCATTGCTACAGCAAGATAAGTATTATCTAATTGATTCTGGTCATCCTTTACCCGGATCCGAAAGGAACCGACCCGAACCGAACCGAATTTTAAAAATACCCGAACGGGTCCTAAATTCATCTACCCGAAAAACTCGAATCCGATTGGACCCGACCCGAGAATCCGAATGCCCAGGGCTAGTAACGGCCAAAATAATTGAAGTAAAATTCATAAAATTTCAAATCAGTTGAAGTAAATGGAGGACATTAAACATGATTTGGAAGTACAAAAATATGAAAAAATAAAATTTAAAGAGGGGAAAGTGAAGAGAAAGAAGAACATCTTTCACACACACTCGTTAAATTTCCCTTTTTCTTCTTCTAAATTTGTATTCTGCTTATTGTACTCAAGGTTGTAAAATCATCAATAGTAAAGACTATTTAATGCGTGCATTTCTTCTTTTTCTTCACGTCACTTATCTCAAACGTTTAATATTTATCCAAATGCCATTTATTTATTTACTATGTTCTGATATTCCGATCTCCAAATCATTTATATTTACAAATTAAAGAGCTGTAGTTTCTGCTTCAACATCACCAACTAACTTTAGTTGGTTATATTATTGTGACTTTT